>JBBMOE010000023.1:6111376-6374976 GCA_037975065.1 Chaetodon trifasciatus
AAAATAAAATACTCTACTACAAATGTAATGAAAATAATTCATTCAAAATATTACTTAATGTAAAGAAGTAAGACAGTAGAACATCTAATGTTAAGTATATTATAGTAAAAGTACTTGATATGCAAATAACTGGACCGTGAGAGTGCTGTACTATTATATATTATATTACTTGATTAAAATAAATAATGTATCAATGTGTAAGTAGTATATTACCATTGTAACTTGTAGGAGTAGTGCTAATTTTAACTACTATATACAGTGCTAGGTTGTTAGTCAATAACAGTGCATATGATCTCATTATCCATCCCATCCATCCATTTTCTCCCGCTTCATCCGGGGCCGGGTCGCGGGGGGAGCAGCCTAAGCAGGGACGCCCAAACTTCCCTCTCCCTGGAAACTTCCCCTAGCTCTCCTGGGGGGATCCCAAGGCGTTCCCAGGCCAGCCGAGCGACATAGTCACTCCAGCGTGTCCTGGGTCTTTCTCGGGGCCTCCTCCCGGTGGGACATGCCTGGAACACCTCCCTAGGGAGGCGTCCAGGGGGCATCCGATAGAGATGCCCGAGCCACCTCAGCTGACTCCTGACTGATCTCATTATATGTTTGTAAAATCTTGATGTAATTGAGTAAATGTACTTAGTGTGCGTCCACCACTCCTAGAATGCTATGTTAAAACTAAATTTGCTTCAGTTTTTAGATGTCTAGGTTATACATATAATTGCTTCGATTTCAACATTAAAACACAGACAGTGAAATGCTGGTGAACATCTAAAAACCTAAACATCAGTGCTCACTGAAACTGAAGAGTGCTGGAGGAGCTGATGGGAAAAAGATTAAATCAGAGAGCAGAATGCTGCAGTTTTCAGTAACTGTAATCACCATTAAAACAGTTTAGTATTCAATCCACAAAAAGTTAAAAACAGGAAAGTCAGTGAGTTTTATTTGGATCCTTTGTTGTCTGTGGCTCTATGTGAGGTTACCAGACAGAGTAAACCATCAAGAACACCAGAAACCAACTCAAAATGAAATGACAGCACCAGAAAGTGCTGCCTATAAGCTGACCAACGTTATGTCAGACAATCACAAATAGTGAAATATCACTACAAGGTGGAGCGACCATCTGCCACTTCCTGTACGTGCATCTCAAACATTCAGTACAGAGGACTCAGTCTGCAGCAATGATGGTGGCATTTCATTTAAGAGCGGACAAACATGAACAAATAATTAGTATTTAAGGGTTTGACCAACTAGAACGCCACATGCAAAACACAGGACGCAGGTACAAGCATATGAAATAATTCATATACACGTTTTAAAAAGGTAAGGGCTGTTAGGGGTGGGAACTATCTTTATCTTTTATTGTCTTTGATTGTGCTTCGAGTTTCATCTGCGATTGATTCCGTCCCGCAAATCTCAGGCGTTAACATTTACTGTAGCGTCATTTGTGAACAAATACCGAAATCATTATTGGCCATGTTTCCTGCGGATAATACGCATTGTTCGCAACTTCAAGTATAATAAACTTAGTGAACACTGAGCCCGTGGAACCGTGTCCCGGTACATGTTTCTTTCCGAGCAGTTTTACCGCGCGGACGCGTTTCTAGTTTAACGGTAAACGACGCATGATCCCCAGCAGAAATGTGATTTACAGTTTTAATCTACACCCAGCCGTTACTACGTGAATATAAGCAGATCGGGTGATTTTCTGACATGCAGCTAACTCACCGTAGCGGCTGTCAGAACAGCTTTTATCCTCTGAGCTAACGTTCGGCTGCTAAGGCTTGCTAACAACGATGCTAACGACTTTACTGGACAGAACCGTAATTCTAACGTTCTGCGTGATGGTAAAATTAGCAACGCCACCATAATTAAGCAGCAGAGAGCTTTTGTGTCCCACACCGCAGCCTGTGGTCTAAACAGCACACAGTAAGTCAACGTTAATTAACAGTAATGGTTGGAAAGTATTTAGCATTTTGGTTAAAGTGCCTTTCTGAACGTTGTTTTGTAATTAACAGTTGCTTAACTATCTAATACTGCATATTTATGTTGACGTGGCGTGTATGGAAGCCCATTTAGCCCAAATAGATTGCTAAAAAAATGGAATGACAAAGACTGAGCATGTATTTATAAGTTATAAATTGATATACAATGATCCATATCATAAAACATGACTATTCTCACAGTTTTAAAAAATGTTTTTATCTTTTTTTTTTTGGCACAAATCGGCTCCCTTAGCCTGTGAAACATACAGTACAGAGTCATGTGTGGAACCTTATCATCCTATTAAAAAGAGCATCAGTCTGTACAGTGTTATGAGACATTATCATATCCCAATAGACCTCCACCTTCCTTTTCCTGCCAGGGATGCCTAATGCCAGTGCACGGCCGAAGCATGGCAGGAGGGCCCGCAGGCGCCGCAGAGAGGACCCCGCCAGGAACGAGCTGGTGTCCAGTTCCCTAGAAAGTGCCCAGCAGTGCCTGTTCAGCCAAGATTACGGGACTGCGTTTGTGCACTACCTCCTTGTCCTCAACCTCGCGCCGGTGTTTAAGGACTTTGCGAGGGTAATGACTGTTTACACTCCTGAAAACCTGTCTGCCCACGTTCACTGCCAAACACTGTGCTCATGTAACCAGCCACAATCACACCGGCGGCAGTCTGTTTTTACTGCCTCAGAGGAGAGAGATGTTAAACTTTGGAGCTGAATGTTGTGACGTGTCCCTTTCAGGAGTCCTTCAGGTTCACGCTGTTCAAATGGACAGAGGAGCTGGACTCTGTGGGCCGCATTCAGGACCTCTTTGACTGTTATGAACAAGCGCTGGAGCTGTTTCCTGCTGATGAGGTCATCCTGAACAGCATGGGTGAACACCTGTTCAGGTATTACCCTCATCTTGCATCAACAGTGCATAATGTAGCGTCACATTATTCAGATGAATTATCTGCTCACACTGTTTTTTTTTTTTACTGTATCGTGGCTCCTCTTTGCATCCAGAATGGGCTTCAGAGATGAAGCCGCAGGTCATTTCCACAAAGCCTTGAAGCTGAGACCAGACTATCCAGAA
The DNA here is from genome assembly GCA_037975065.1 of Chaetodon trifasciatus. Classification (NCBI taxonomy): domain Eukaryota; kingdom Metazoa; phylum Chordata; class Actinopteri; order Chaetodontiformes; family Chaetodontidae; genus Chaetodon; species Chaetodon trifasciatus. The sequence goes on from JBBMOE010000023.1 coordinate 6,114,434, forward strand.
GCCAGGGAGAACTTCTACCGCGTGGCCAACTGGCTGGTGGAGCGCTGGCACTTCTTAATGCTCAACGACCACGGGAGGAACCGGAAGTACCAGCAAGCCATTCAGAAGGCCGTTCAGAGCGGCTGCAGCACTGTGCTTGACATAGGTACTGGCACTGGGATCCTTGGGTGAGACATTTTCATTGAGATTTTGGAAATTGTAGTGATGGAGTGAACTTTTAAGTTGTAAGCTAGAATTCCTGATCAACCCAAACCCGCACTCGGTTTATTCTTTTGGCTGCAGCACGAGTAGGAGCTGTGTTTTACTGTGCGGGTGTCACCGTCCTGATTTCCTGGTTCTCTCTCGTTAAGCATGTGTGCTAAGAAGGCGGGGGCTGCTGAGGTGTACGCCTGCGAGCTGTCCAAGACCATGTATGAATTGGCCTGCGAGGTGGTGACTGCTAACGGGATGGATGGCAGCATCAGGATCCTCCATATGAAATCTCTGGAGATGGAAGTGCCAAAGGACATCCCACGCAGGTGCAATCTGATGTCAATTACTGAGACGGGGGCGGCCATTGAGAGCAAGCTGTCTTTTATAATAACGTGCTGATAACAGCACATGTGGAATACATCTAAAAATAACAATGCACAAACAACAATACATCTAAATGATATCATGTTTGTTTGTGCTGGTTTGAATTGTGTGTTCGTGTTTAAGAGCTAAGCAGTATTTTTCACGGTTTTTCCATTCGATGTTTTGTCTTTCTCAGGGTTTCCTTGGTGGTGACAGAGACGGTGGATGCAGGATTGTTTGGAGAGGGCATCATAGAGAGCCTCATTCATGCCTGGAACCACCTGCTGCTGCCTCCACAGGTGCGGCACGCTGCATTATTAAACACCAACCGGAAGCAGAACTTTTTCCAGCACTAACACTTCTATGAATTCTCGGCACCCTGAATTTATTGCTGTTTGCAGCTGATACGCAGGGTTGAAAATCCCTCTTGTAAGAATTTTTAGAAATCTGGAAAACACATGGAATTTTAAATGCTGATTCCAGAGCTGTTTTAGGATGTGGGCTCGGACGACTCCGGTCAATAAGATGTTTTAACCTCACAGAGAGCAGAACTAATGCCTTTTGCCTTCATGGCAAAAGTGTTTCTCCAGGAGCTCCATGATACCTGAGTTGTGACATTTCACAGCTGTGATGTGTAGTTTCATTAAAAGCACGTGTCTCTTGTCCTACAGAGAGGCGAGAATGAGTTCCAGGAACAGTCTGCGACAGGACGAGTCATCCCCGCCGGGGCCACGGTGTTCGGCATGGCTGTGGAGTGCCTCGAGATCCGCAGGCATCACCGGTAGGCCATGGAGTCCGACTTAATTCCTGTTGATTGGCTGTGAGAGACAAACAGTAGAAGGTGTTTTTTGAAGCAGCGTCACGACATCGCTGTTCGTTTGTCACCCAGGCTCTGCGTGTCCGAGGTGGGCGGTCTGTCCATGGCTGCAGCCGGGGAGCTCCGCAGCCCGGTGAGCTGCAGCTCTGAGCCGGATGAATCCATGGAGCCTTACACCACAGAGAGGCTAAGCAGGCTGCCGGGGGGATATAAAGCTCTCACAGAGCCCTTCACAGCCCTCAACATAGATTTCAACAACGTGCAGGTGAGCCGGAGCAGGAAGGCGACGTCAGCCAGCTCAGCATCCTGTGTATCTTCCAGTGATGTGATAATTGAGTGAATTCAGCCACTATCAAAGTGTTTAGACTGAACTTGTGCATGTTCTTTGTGTCTGATATGCAGCCATGTGAGAAATGCCAGCGTGCCAGCGTGTATTTGTTGCCTTGAGTCCAGCAGAACAATGTAACTGTGAGGAAAAATAATTAATTCACCTGACCATATGTCTGTCGGTCCCATGGAACACACTGGCTGCCTCGCAGGCTAAAATATCGTTCATCAGCGCCCGCTTATTATGTAGCTACAGTACAGGCCTGCAGGGATCGTTGCCTGATTTATTAGCTCCCAGTGCACGCTTGGCAGACTGGAGAGACGGCGCTCGTCTGCCAGACAGAACCTGTAGGATAATTTGTCAATATTCATCGCCGAGAATGTTTACACACACATGCAGTATCACACAGGGATTTCTGTGTGATACTGCGTCCAGAATCAGGGAGCCAGACTCACTTCAGCAGAGCCGTGTTCAGAGTTAAGAGCTCTGCATTGTATTTCAGCCAGTCAGGACTCTGTGCTCCACATTAGCTTCAAACTGTGTCTCAGTCCCACTCACATGAAAATAAGCAGGACTGAAAAATGTTTCCATTCAAGAGGTGGAGATATTATATCACACTGAGATCATATTACCACCTTTAATCCTCAGGCTTCACATGAAGCCTGGAACATCAGCAGGACTTAAAGCTGCATAGGTAACTTGTAGAAAAGTAATTTTTCGTCATAAAACTGTCCCTATGCCCAGACAGCAGCACATGAAACATGTAATCTGTGAAAAAAAACGGCTCCATTGGTCCCACCTACTGCTCATAATGCGATTTGCAAGAATCCACCCTGCCCGACACAAAACAACCAATCAGAGCCAGAGGAGCGTCCGAGGGAGTGTCTGACATCTGTCAATCACTACTCACACACGCTGTGAACCGCCCCCTCCCTCCGCTCATGCTGCCGGCTGCCGCTCAGTCAAACAGCTCTGTGAGCGGCGTCAGGAGGCTAGTGAGAGCTATGGCAGAGCAACAGCCAATCACAAAGGAGAAACTGCCCATACCGCCGCTGCCAACAACAGCATACACAGCTAAGACAACAAATAAGCATAAAGCTGATATGGTGATTGTTACAGTAACACTCCACAGCGCGTACGGTATGTTAGTGACTGTGATGTAGCGGCTGGGCAGAGTTAGCTTGTTTCCAATGCTAAGGCTAATGCTACTGGTTGCCACGGCAGCCGTGCAGACACCACAGGGAGGAGGGGCTTGGAGGCAGAGCATGAGTGCAGCGGAGAGGGAGGGGGAGTGACGTGAACTTGTGTTTTTAGGCTGACTCTGCTCTCTTCTCCATCTTACCTACTGCAGCTTTAAAAGTTTCTGCAGTGAGTATGACCATTTAATTTTGGCTGATTCTGAGCTGTTTTAAAGGAGCCCCAGCTTTCTTGCAAAGTGGCACAAAAGACAGTTACAGTAAGGAGCATCTGAGACCACGCTGCTGCTGTGTTACTGGGCTGCTTGAGAACAGAGTAGGCAGCCTGTCGGGTCAGAATCAGACTGTGATTCATGAGACAGACAGTATCTTTACGTAACTCATCTTTTCACTGGACCAGCCATCACCTCACTGCACTCTTATGCACCTGTTTTTACAGCCAAACTTAATTTGATCTTATGCTGTTCTTACTAATATCCCCGCTCCGCCGTCCCTTCTTTAACTGTTCCGTGTTGGTCACCCGCAGGAACTGGAGGGCCTGAGCTCCAGAGAGCCTCAGAGGATCCGCCTGCCGGTCACTCAGGAGGGCGAGCTGGACGCCCTGGCTGTGTGGTTCCAGCTCCACCTGGACGAGGAGAGCAGTCTGTCTACTGGACCACAGGAGGACACCTGCTGGGAGCAAGCCATCTACCCTGTACACAGCACCAAGGGTACGTACCAGAGGACGCTACAGAGGACATAATATCTCACACTGAGTGTTACTGGTTGTAAGCTTGAGTTCAATCAGCCTTGTCCATCTGTAACAGTGAGTCCAGGGTCGTTTCATGGCTTCTGTTCCTCCATGTCTCATGCATTTCCATGTTACATCAGATGAGGGCAGTGTGTGTCGAAGACTGCACACAGTCTTTAACATGTTTCAGATGTTTGTATCAGATGCATTTCTGCAGAAATCTTGACATTTTGTACCGAACAGGAAACAGCTTTGGTTTTTACACAGTTTCACAAACATGGTGGAAAAAAAACAGAGAAAAGGGAGTTTGAGTTTAATGCGTGTGTTGTTCAGGACAAGCAATGAATCATCGAACATACGCTGAGTGTTTAACATGTTTAACTGTGTTCAATCATGGCAGGGATACTTACAGGATATATTTCAGCCTGTAAGTATCAGTACTACTTTACTGCAGCTTCCAGTGACTTTTGGACCAAAGTTTCTGACCATGTGTAGTTGATGTAGCTCCCTGAAAGTCTTAAAAACATGACTCTTCATTGCTTCATTATCATCAGTGAAGTCCACAATCTGCCAGTGTTAATGGAATACTCCACTGCTCCAAATACACTTTTCTAATCCTCGAGGCAGAGTGTATCCTCTGCTCTCCTGTTGTGCCAGGCCACTGTGAGCCTAACGGGCCCTGACACGAGGTGACATGTTCCAGTTGGCGTCGCGGCGCGGCGTCTTTCAGACGGGGCTCAGCGGCATTTCACGGCCCCGCTAATTGGTGAAGGCAGCGTCGGGGGAGCCGCCACCTTTCCCGGTGATCACCCGCATCCGCTTCCCGGCCGCCGTGACGTGTGCGCCGTGATCGCCTCTGACACTCTTTAGTGTTCATGAAATTCTTATAGGCGATAAATATGCATTTTTCCCAAATGCCTCCGACGAGCCGCGCGCTGACATGAAGACATGAACAGATGTTATTCCTGTAGGAATCCTTTCTGTGCCCCCCTCCCTCTGTGCTCCCGCTCCCCTGAATCTCATTTCTCTGCTGGGCTCGCTCTCTCCCTTTCCTTCTCTGCATCTCCTGCTTCACTCTCTAACTCTTTCTCCCCCTTTTTCACCCTTTTAAAATTTTCCATGTCAGCACAAGTCAGCTTTGTTTATCTTGTCATTCATCTGTACAGGATGCGGCGCCCTCTATCCTTAGACCCCTGCCAGCTTAGCATTTATAAAAATAGAGGCGTGACGTTAGAAATGATCAGTTTAGTTTTTATTTTATCTGTTTCTCTTTTTGGTTCCCGTTCCAGGTGTTTTCTAAGTTTTCCTTTTGACAGCAGGCGAACATAAAGCCTTCTGTCACATCGGCCATCTTTGCGTGTTACTGATAAAATAGCTGATGATGCCTTACTATTAATACCAGAGCAGTCTTTTTTATACTTAACTTTGAGAAATCTCAAGACATTTTTCCACAAAATCTTTCTTCAAGTGTTCCAGCAGAAGCAGCAGATGAACTTTGAACCTGACCTTAATAAAACTGTCTTAAACTAGTCGTATTATCGTCTTCCCAGCCAGCTCTGGAGAAAGGTCTGTCTGCAGCCGTCGCCATTCTGCTGCAGGGGGAGAAAAAACATCTTTAAGCTTATAACAGTCATCCTGGGATGCAGACAGACCAGGATGCAGTGCGAAATAGTGTCAGGGGGAACTTGCTTTGCTAGCTCGTACCGTTAGCGACCAGCTTAGGGTAACCTTTCAGCAGCGTGCAGGCTGCAGGCTCTGAGGTGTTTCCACTTTGAAAACAATAACACACAGATAGTGGAAGGGCCTTAAACCCAACGTGTACACAGTTCATACCAGAGTCTGCTGTACTCAGGTCAGCTCTCTGGTGTCTCTGTGCTTCTTTCCAGGTTTTCTCCTGAAACCTCAAGACGAGCTGATTGTCGAAGTGTCCTGCCGAGATGCCTACCTGAGGCTCTGCAGCGTCGCTGTGCTGAGAGGCGGCCGTGAAATCCAACTGGACAAGCGTTTGGATCCGCAGCACTCTGGAAACCCCGTGTCCAATCAGAACCCGGAGGCAGAGCTGTGCAGCGCGCTGGCGTGCCTTCAGACCGGCCAGCATCAGACGAAAGACTTCAGCATGCTGGAGTGCTCGGAGATGGCGCTCCTGAACAACCACCATTACCATCAGAGTTTCTGCAGCGCGCTGGCCAAACTCATCTCCCAGCTGAAGGTTAAATGGCAGAACCAGGAGCGAGGATCAGGAGTTAAGCCCGACTCGGCGGACCGCGGCGACCTGCTGTACGTCCTCGACGTGTCGGAGGGCTTCTCTCTGCTCTCCCTCATCGCCGCCAGCCACGGCGGCGTAAAAGCGTACAGCTCCGTGGAAAAGAGCAAGCAGCAGGAAGTCCTGAAGAGACTGGTGCGCTCCAGTAACATCCCAGAGGAGCATCTGGAGTTCTGGCTCAACCACGTGGAGGACGAGCAGGGCATGCTGCAAAGGCCGTCCAGGGAGAAGCTGTGGAGTGCCATCATCCTGGACTGCGTAGAGACTTGTGGCCTCATTAGACAGAAGCTGATGGAGAAAGCTTCTTTGGCCAGGTAAGGGGAGGCGGCCAGAGCTGCGGTTTTATTCGCATTTCTGCGCGCAAGTGAGTAAAATCTATCTCTGTGATCTCTACGAGGTGTCTGCTGGAGGATGGAGGACGCATTTTCCCTCAAAAGATTGTGGTGCACGGTATGCTGGTGGAGTCGGACACACTGCTGCTGGAAAGTGCTGTTCAGGGTCAGGAGCCAACACTGGGATTTAACATCGCGCCCTTCATCAACCAGTTCACCGTAAGTTTACCTACCCAAGCTAGCACGTAGCTGCTTATTCATGACGTTCCCTTTGCACGCTAAGACCTTTACTCTCGGAGCTTACAGGCACTGCAGGGATTTGTTCTTTTCCGTTTTTCTTTTTTAAATCTCGGACTTGAAAAAGATGCAGGGCACTTTAACTGAGGCGAAGGATGACGAGTTGCATCGTGAGCTCGATCCTCGCAGAAAAGGTCAAGGTTTTAAATTCAGACAATGTTTCTAAGCTTCATGCAGTGATCAGCTGCAGTTCAGTCAGTGACTCGAAAATCAAACAACAGCAAGAGGTTTACGACGTCATTTTCACTGAACTTTGTTGACCCCTGCATCCACGACCAGGACCTAAAACTGCACTGTGTTATCACCTGCAGGTAACTGAGAACAGCCCGACTAACCAATCAGAGCTGAGTTTGTCTTAGAAGCTCCCAGGTGACAGAGTGCGGCGATATTGGCCTGGCTCGATGGCGGCTTATCGCAGACATATTGATTAGTTTTCAGTGATAGAAGTGAACTGAAGTGTGTGTTCACTGGTGTGTAAATTCTGCTCACACATCCTGTTTGCAGTAATTTAAAGAGCAAATGTGTTCGTATTAAAAAACTAATATTTGCCAGTATATTGTATTCGTTGTTCAAATCCAGTATCAGCGGGGTTCAAGTGTTTCTATGTGTACGCTATAAATAATTTATATTCTTGTTGACTTTCCTGAAGCCGAGTAAATATTAATAGACCAGATTCAAGGATGCCAGCACGGAGTGTCTGTCTTAGTCAGGTTTGCTGATGATATTAACTTGTTTGTTCGTCAAGTTAAACATTTTGATGTGCTTTAACTAAATAGGATTTTAAATTCTATCAAGATGATTAGGTAACAGCTGATAGGAAGTCATGTTATCAAGCAGAAACCTCTTCAGCTCTCCCTTTCTTCTGTCTCGTGCTCCTGATGCAACAGTCAGTATTGACAGTCTTCACATGCAGCACGCTCTGTTAGTCAACTTGCATCATTCCCATTCAACGTGTGACCTCTGGGCTTTGTTAACTATGATTGACATGTGGTGCAATGCTATAAAGCTGCAGACAGAAAGCTCAGGACGGATTCTTCTTGCCAAAGTTAATCAGGCAGTTATTTTGTTTGCTGCCGTGTCGGTTTGTCTTTAGTCGAACAAGGTTTTTCACTGGAGTGCTGAGGTCCAGGGCTGTTTTCTGCTGCTCTCCTTTTGATCTGTGGCTCCCAGCTGCCTTAAAGAAGCTGCGAAAAGCCTTTGAATTCTTTTCCTTTATTTGGTCTGGAAATTATCTTTTTCTTTTTTCTTTTTTTTTTTTTTCCAGCATCGTGTTTGTGCTCTAATTCCGCCGGCCCCACACGGGACGGTCGTTTGTTTTACCAGATGTTGTCTTTGAAGCCCTCGGCGGAGGGCACTTTCTAGCACAACTGTCACACAAGACACAACGCACAGCTCGGCCCGAGACATTCCTACCTGAATCCATCAGTACACATTACATCAAGCACATCAAACAGCGGGCTCGGAGGTCTGCACGGCTGTGACAGGGAGGAGGAAAGATTCTTTTGTTCTGCGCTAAAGGAAACAGTGACACTTTCTGTGCTGCCGCTTCGGTTCCTCCCTCAGCTTTTCAAGTCTGCAGCTGCGGCCCGCCTGCCGAGGTTTGAAGAGCCGGAAGATTTCTGAGTGTTGATCAGCGATTGAGTGACGATCACTGTGAATTACACCTGAATGTGGATGAATAATCATGTGGCCACAATCGTAAAAAGTTCATCTACACGAAGCAGTGTGCCTTGATTTTGAAGGAGACCCCCCCCTCCTCCTCCCGCCCACTCTTGGTTGCTAACCTGCGTGTCAGGAGCACCTGTTTTGTGTCACATTGCAGTCAGATCAAGCAGCTCTTCCTCTCTGGTCTGTCATGGATTCTCATTAGATGTAGCTCCTTATTACCTCCACTTAGGAGGGTATGCTTCCACTCCAGTTTGTTGTTGTTTGTCTGCAGGGTTACAGAAAAACAGCCGGCTCACAGAGCGGACACATGGATTATTTTTCACTTTCATTAACATGGTGATAATGGTGAATTATCGTCATAAACTCCACCACAGATATTGAGGACAAACGTTCGAACTCTGTGCTTTAAGAGAACAAACCTTACAGATTTTAACTGGCTGACTCTGTGTTTGTCTTCTGCGTCCTCTAGGTTCCCGTCCATGTGTTCTTGGACTTTTCCACACTGGAGTGCAAACACCTCAGTGAGTGTGTGGAGCTCTTTGTTCTTGACCTGATGAATGCCAACGCGAACTACACTGACAGAGAAGTGAAGGTAACAGCGCCGCCATCATGACTGCAATGATCAGTGAAAACGTCTTTACTTTGAAGAGCTGTGGTAGAACAGCACTGAAACACTGACACCTGAATTCATGCAATGTGCACACAATCCCAAAAACATCTCAGACATCCCTGAACTGCTTTCTGAAACATTCGGACACTCCACAAGGTGCTTTTAACATTCATCCAGGGATCGAACATGAGGTGCGATTTCCCCAAAGCTCTTAAATATTAAAAGCAACAGGAAATAAGTTGTGTCATTTTCAAACAGAGGCAAAACACGACCAGTGATACATCTGACTGAACATCATCCCTCTTTCCCAGGTCCAGGTGACGTCTGCAGGCAGAATAACTGCTGTTCCCTTCTGGTACCACGTCTACCTGGACCAGGACATCAGCGTCAGCACCCTCAGCCCAAGCTCTCACTGGAAGCAGGCTGCCGTTGTGCTGCAGCAGCCCCTGGAGGTACGAGCCGGAGACTGGATCCGCCTCGCCGTGAGGCTTCACAAAAGCACCATCTCCATGTCAGCCCTGTTGGAGAACGCCGCCGGGCCGATGGAGCAGTGATCGGCTACACTGTAGTTCTGCAGCGACTCTAGTTTCTATATACGTTATGCCTCAATCAAGGAGGCTGTTGTCACGTGAGGAAATGCATAAACTATGATGTATTCCCTCTCTGGGATCATTTAAAGGTTTACCTTCCTCCTCAGTGTCATTTTTCCCAGACACGCTGGACCTCTGCTGAGATTTAGAAGAAGACTGCATGACCCACAACCTTGTTAGTGCCAACGTGAAGCTGGATCACAAAGAATCTGTCACACTGACCCTTCAAGTTTTTATTTTGAAACTGTGCTGTCAGATCACAGGACATTTCAAGTTTGTACTTATATTTGTAAGTATGATAGAAATATTACAGTTGTACCTTGATTACGGGCACAGATGTTTTTGTAAAGATGTTTATCTGTATCAATAAAAACATCGCAACAATAAAAGAAAGTGACACCTTCTTCATAAAAGCAACAACAGAAAGAAATCAGTTGAAATGCAGTTAATCTGATTTATTGAAGCGGCTGTCTGAGGTGGAATTAAATTAAAATGTTTACATCAGCTCTGATTTAATCCTGCCAGTTTTATTTAGAAAAATAAAATCCTGTAAGGCGAAGCAAAGTTCTGGAGCTGGACAGGAAGCAGATCACACGGTTTGTCTGATACATTTCGACGTTTTTGGACACAAACTGATACGAAACCTGCACGAATCCATGGAGGTCGCGACGAGGTAAATGGCTTCGGTGCAGAACCTGCAAAGTTACTCCAGCTTGAAGGCTAAAAAACGATGGAGAGCATCTGATCAAATAAGATGAATGAGAGCGAATAATGAAAGAAGAGCTGACCCTGGAACAGAAATGGATGTACTGGATAGACTCATTTCATGGCACACATGACAAGGCATCCGAGAAGACCGGTGAATAAATTCCCATTAAACTCTACAGTGAGCTGCACGAACTAGAATGTGCTGATTGTAAGGTTTTAGACTGAATTATGTGTATTGTTTTAATACTTGGACTGTGCTTATCGTATCCTCAAACCCTTAGGAAATTGTATTAACATTGATTCTGTAGTGATGCCACGCCGTCAGCCAGTCCAGCTCTAACCTGTTCTTAAATGTGCATCCCTAAAATGTGATGCTTCTGCTCTTTTCATCCCTCCCACGGGAAAACGCTTCTCCTGCAGGCTCGGACTGAAAACAGATGATCTAATGTGCTTTTAGTGTAGCAGATTTTCCTCTTCTGTCACATCTGAGGTGGTGATATGACTGAGACGACTCCATGGAAAGTGTACTAGTTTGTATGTGTAATAAATGATACACATGCATGATTCGCTCTGACCTCAGGAGGCTTTCTGTGGCGTCTAAAGGACGACGGCAGAGGCTTAAAATCCAATGAAAGTCTTTCCCAATCCTACTGAACTCAGGTCCATTCTGGCAGAGCCGCCTGAGCCAAATAACCCTCCTGCACAACACGCACGTCATCCATCCAAATGATTTAGTGCCATAAGTTCACTGAACATTCTTGAGCTGTCACCGGCAGAGAGGTCCATCTGGTTTTGCATTTGTTGGTTGCCTTTAAAACAACAGTTATGTTCTACGTCGCATCTGTACAGTAATGTCTGAGAGAACACTGGCGAGGCTGTAATTTGGTCCTGCCCAACCACGTCAGGTGGAGTCTGTTGGTGACATCAGCCTCAGGCTAGGTGATCACTATGAGATCTGCCTCGGCGGGTTCTTTGCTCTGGTTGGTCCTTTCTTCTTCCAGGGTTTCTTCAGGTCGAGCCTCGTGTCCTTCATCCCACGGGGCAGAGCTGAACCCAGCGGGGGCTGACAAAGAGTGCGGTGTGGGGGTTCTGCCCAGGCCCTGGTACTGACCTTTGGGTGACACGGGGTTGGACGCTGCCTCTGTGATGGCATCCTGGGAGCCTGAAGACAGCAGACCAGATCGCTCTCCATCATTCTCCGCCTCGCCGAAGTAGGACTTCCTCGGACGACCCATAACTGTTCTCCCTGTCAGGACAAAAAATACCTTTACCGTCGTATCGAGGTTGAAGAATACGCCGGAGATGCTCACAACACACGACCACGCAGGCACCCCCGCGGCCAGGAGACACCTACCAACATTGCGGACTTGTTCGGAGATGTCTGCTCTGACATCAGAGATGTCCCACATCGCCATGAACGAGTCAAAGCAGGAGCCCTCCTCCGCCTCCTGGATGTAAGGCTTGTAGGTGAAGCTGAAGTGATGGGCAATGGCTGCCAGAAACATCTCCACACAGATGATGAAATCCTGCGTGAAACAAGCCAGTTTGGTGAGTCTGGTTGGGTGTTTCACAGAAGTTTTATCAGATACTTACTGCCACAATTGAAACAATGAGGAGGCCACATGGTTTTATATGTCATATATGAACTCCACTGACACTGAGGTCAAACTCAGCACATGAAGGTATTATCACACTCTTAAATAGACACTCATCAGCTTACCTGCAGGCCAGTAGCGACAGCCTCCACGCTCTGCCAGTCCCACGTACGAGTCTCTGAGATAATGCCCACTTTGACCAGCAAAGCAATGAACACAGCTTGCCTGGAAGAGTTTACAAAATCACCATCCTCAGCAGCCTTCACACAACCTGATGCCACACCATATGTTTTCAGAAATTTCCAGCTCACGTCATTGAGTTTAAACACACTGAGATTTACCAGAAAGAGACGAAAACCACCATTTTGACACACAGGAATTTGCCCACTGGTTTGATTGGACTCAGTTCCTCTCGCAGAGCCCTGTAGAACAGCACCAGGCAGTACATGGCAAACTAGATCAGGAGAAGACAGAGTGAGAGAAACCCAGTTAAAAATTTATGTCCATCTTATCTCCTGACATGCTCCCAGGCCCTTAATGTGAGACACAGCCCTCACTTGAAGCAAACTACACTCAGGCTCATTAAAAAAAGGCAGCAGTGTTACCAGCTGTGACATGTTGTTGAAGATGACCAGGTACGTCCACGCGTTGGTTGAACTGAAGTTGCCTTCATCATACACTCCACACAGCTGACAGATCCTGGGAAGAAGAGGAAAACAGCCGCAGACGTCAACACAAACAGTTAACAAAAAGCTGCGACAGACAGGAATGAAATGAATGCATGAGGAGTGAAGTCCACTTACAAGGCAATCACTGTTGTGACGGGTCTCACCACTGTGTACTGCAGCACTCCCAGTTTGCACCTCAGAAGTAAAACCCTGCAGAGGAAACGTCACGGTTAACTGATAACAGCTCCCGATCTCTTAAGGGTTAAATCTCAACAGCGCAGTATTATAAAATGCAAAGCTAATCAATGAGGCTGATGCTGCTGAGCTTCAGGCACGTGTCCACTGAAGGTGGCTCCCACGTGGACTGAATGTATGAAAGTCCTCATTGTAAAAGTGTTGTGAGGGAACTTACTCTCCCATTGGCCAGGGCGGGCAGCAGCACAGAGGGGGCAGGTGTTTCTGCTGCTCCTGCACCTCCAGCATCAGCACCAGGCTGGGATACTGATTCTCCAGGTAGTTGAGCAAGAAGGTCATGAAGTTGTAGATGACGTAAGCCTCGTAGCACTCTCTGCACGTGTCCACGTAAATGGCTATACCGGGGTATTTTAAAGCAATCCACTGCGAGACGAGAGAGAGAAGGACAGTGAGGATGCATGAGTTTAGAAAAAACATAAAGGCATTCATTCAGCTGTACGTGCTTTGCAGTATGTGTTGCACGGTGGCTTTGATCATAACACACAACTCACACTGTCCAGGCTGTAGATCGGGACCATCCATAATATCCTTAAAAACACACACAACCAAAACACAGGCGCTTAAAAACCAGTTTGAGGTTACTGTTCACAGATGACATGACTGTTGACATCTTTACCTGATGATAGGCTTCTGGAGCTCTGGCTGAGTGTAGTGAACCAGATGCTGGAGGATGCCCCATAATGATATGGGAATGGTCATGAAGACGAATATCCCAGCAATGAACCACGCTTTGTTATGAGTGCCAACCTGTCATTACACACCAAGAGACAGTCAACACGCTTAACATCGCACTCATCTAAGCATTTCAGTGTGGGAAACTCGCATTCTGGCATTTATCTACATTAAAATTAGGTCAGGGGCGGAAGCAGAGCTCAGATCCTTCATTCAAGTTAAACGGCAACACAATTTTGCAAATACTTCATTTCCAAAGTACTTCATTTCAGAGTAAAGTAATAGTACTCTTAATGCTGAATGGTCACTTTTATTAGAGATGTTATGTTCTGTGATTGTTATCATGGATGCATTAATGTTTGAATACTGTCTTAAAGTGGGTCGAGGACATTCCTGTCTAAAAATGAGCCCTGACAGACTTATTTTTCTCACTTGCTGAGAGAAAACTTTAAGGACTTTTAGAGTCTAAAAGGACTTAACGAGAAGATGTTTTGCAGAGAGGTGGATCATAACTGAGAAGTTAATGATATATAAGTAATGTGACTCCATGTAATCAGTAACTACTTCTGTAAAACTTTTTGCTGTTACCTCTTATTGTTAGGACATGTCTGTCTTTGACTTTGTAAAATAAAGGCAGCATTAATACAAGAAGTACAAGTACCTCAAAACTGTGCTGTGAGTACTAAACTTAAGCACCAGTTCACCAGTGTGACACACCAGCAGGCTCTCTGAATCATAATGAAGCAACATGTCAGTGAAATGAATCAGCTGTTTGAACTGACCTCTGACTTCTGCAGCTCCCAGATGCACAAGGGCAGGACGACTAACAGCAACAGTATATACAGCACGACGACCAGCGGCCGAATCCATCTTCTCCAGTTCCCACAGGAAAAAGGCATGCTGACATGAAGACGCTCCGAGGCCTTTCAGAGCGGCCGCAGGTTCAACGACGGAGCGGTTTCACTCACCGACAAACGCTGCTAACGCTCCACACATTTAACGTTAGCTTCGCATTTTAACACTTCCAACGGCTCATTCCCACCCAAGACAACCCCACAGCACTGCACACAAACGCTGGCGCGTTTCACTAATGAGGACAAAGCTGCTGGATAATTACCGCCTCATATGACTCGATTTAACCAGCTAGGTTGCTAACGTTAGCTTGTCAGCTGTTTCAACACGTAAACAAACAAAGCAGATGACCCCAATCTACACCGTTCAAAGTATCTCAATGTCTGACGCAATATTAGAAAACTCCGACTCATAAATCAATCAATTTCTAGACGGATTAACACTTAAAAGTATTCTTTAGTTGGTTAGCGTTGGTAAAAGTTTCCAAAAAAGTCATCGCTGTACTTCCTGTTGTGGTCTCCAGATGTCCCGCCTACGTTCTAGACTCTGATTGGTGGTATTGAGGCAAGTGGCCAATCGGTAAAAGGAGTTTTCTAACCAATCTGATGTTCTTGTGGCTAGTTTGGTTGCTCTGCATTCTCATTGAGCAGGAGATCTGTGCTTTCGCCGGTAGATGGCAATGTGAATTAACGAGTACCAGGATATTATCCCTAAAAACTCAGTGCCAGCAGTTTGAAAGCAGGACTCTTTCCATCATGCTCTTCCCTAAATTGTTTTATTGGTCACATTTAAGCTATTCAGACCTCGTGAAAGTGTGACCTTTTTAGGATATTTATGCAGTGGCTACATTACTGGTGACATTAAAATCCAATTTGCAAATAAATGTTTTTACTCCCATTTCCGTTGAAATTGCAGGCGTATAAAGGAATCTCTGCCTTTTAAACATGCATTTAAAGAAACACAACAAAAAGATTTGTCCTTTTTGATTAAAAAATAAACCTATTTATTATGTCTGACTTTACATTTTCACAAGAGACTTGTTCATATTAGCAAATTCAGACGAATACACAAGATATACCTCTGCTTCTCTTGTACTTTTACTTTTGTTTGCCTGAATGGACTCCTGTACTTTTTGTCAGTGGGCCTGTTCAGTCTCTGTAAAATAAATAATTTACCCAGTTGAAGCACGCAATGAACATAATATGTTAACAGCCACATGTGACAATGAGTGTAATTTGCAGAAGTGCAATGTAATCAATTAAAGAATAAGCCTGAAGTCAGTGCAACTGCATCCACAGAGACCGTCTCCACAGGAGACATCGTGATGGGTTATAGTTGGAAGTGTTAGTTATAACATTTCTGATGGTTTTGTTCTATTCAAATCGTCGGTGTGACTGTGAGCCAACATGCGAACATGCACAACACCAGGACCCTGAAATTTCATGATCCAAAACCTGTACTGTGCGAAAGGCCTGTTAGACAAAAAGGTTTGCACCATATCCAGAATCAGGAAGGACCATATCAGCTCAATATTTAGGTCATTGTTGTAATTCTCAGTTGTTCCATCCATTTCTATCATGATGAAAAAGAGATTTTAATAATGTAAGTTGTTTGTTTTATTTTGATTTTTATCATTGTTATGTTCTTTAGATTTAAAGATGTTTGCATCAAATTGAGAATGTGGTCAAGTGTCAGATTTACTGTCTGTGGAAGCAACATAACCATCACCCATTGTTCACTCCCTTTATTTATCCCCTGCATGCAGAACACCATTAGCATTTTTTCTGTTTTTAAGGTTTATATTATATGTATGCATTTTGTTTAATCTGAATTCTGCATTAAGAAAGTGTTTAAAAATACGCGTCAGAACCTTCTTACCTTTTGCTCTCGTGCACACGTTCATCTGCACATGTTTATATATTTGTGTCTGCGTGTAAAATAAGGGGAGGCAGAACTTTCCTTTCTGTTGCAGCGTGTCTCCACTGCCCCACAGTCACAGAAATCACTGGTTGTAGCAGGACAGATTGTTCATAAATTTTGAATTGATCCTTTTGGCTTTTATGAATTAGAAATAGTCTTTGCCACAAGTCGTGCGAGCGAGCGCCATGGTGGATAGCTTGGAGGGATTGCCATGCAAAGTGGCATAGAGAGTACAGCCATGTAAGGGCAGGGTAGATAAACATATGCTGTGTTTGATCAGACCCAAAACATATTTTAGCATTAAAGGATGTGGCGTCCATTGTGTGTCTGAAACAGCCTTAACTATAGAACTATAGGGTGAAGTAACTGGTAACTTTGCAGGAAACACACATAGAAGGGATAGGCACAATGGATAGTCTGAGGAATAATAATCATCAATGCACAACAAAGGAGGAGACATACTGTCTGATTCCTGAGATATAATGTGTCAGCCAAAGTGCACCTCCTTTGTCAGAGGAATACACAAGTCTGCAATTGTTCAACTATTACTTATTTATCTTAATACGTCTGCCATAGGCCTCGGTGTCAGGAAATGTTCAGACTCAGCGAGGGTGTTCACTTCAGTTCATCTGTTCCTGAACAACAACACAGGTGACGCAGAACGGATTCGAAGAAGCTCTTCAAAGTCACACGGCAAGATCAGGAGCCATTCAAAAACAAGAGCTGCAGCCGAACTTTAAGATAAGATAGATTAGACTTTATTGATCCCTCGCCGGGCAAATTCTTGGTACAGCAGCAGAGTAAATAGGAGAAGGGAAAAACAGAACAAATAGTACCAAATAGACAAAAAAAACAACAAAAAAAACAACAAAAAAAAGTGAGTATAAAATGAGTATGAGTATAAAAATGTTACTCTGAGTCTCTTTAAAGGATAAGTCTGACAATTTTCTACATGTTTTTGTATTATTAACAAATCCCATGCAAAGATCAATAGCAGCAATGATTTGACTGTTCCTGTTTGTGTGTTCGAAACCTGATACAAACTATTAAAAACACACGTTCCCACATTACCGTGAATATACCAAGAACACACAGTACTGTTGTGCTGCAGTGTGATTACATGTACATGGTTTTAGTCTTTCTGTGGGATTTGTTGACAGTAATGAAAATTTGGAGCACTGCCAGCCTCGTCCTTAATGCACAGGTCAGGACAAAGGTACCTCACTGAGTCACACTGGGTGACGCTCATGGCTGCATTAACCTGCTGGGTTAAAGGCTTTGGGGCAAAAAGGAGCAGCTGGGACTTTACTGGCCCCCCGTCCTCCCACCCGTTTTGTATTACGTGAAGTCTTTCTATCCTGAAATACTACCTGGGACTAGAAAGGCTGCTTGGTAAAAACAAATGATCAGTTTAGGAGCATGCAGCATACTGTGATGTCTGCTCTGTGTGGCTCTGAAGGCCTGATGTGCCTCTTGCATGAAGGCCTGAGGAGCAGCCAGCCCAGCTGAGATCTCCTCTTCCTCACAGGACTTCAGCTTCTCAGCTCTTCTTGCCTTAATTTTTGTAATACGACACCCATGCTGCTTACTCCCGTTCATTACTCCCTAAACTATTGATATTACAGATTCCATCCTCCTGTTTGTTTGCATTCCTTCCAATTTATTTGTTGTAAATAATTTACTTTATTATGCAGCATGCTTATCATAAAGTAAATTGTAGATTGTTTTAGCCACAACCTGAGCGGCGGGCTGTGACGTTATAAGCACAAAACTGAAATAATGAGGGTCTTAAAATCTGATTTTTCACATGTGGACTTTCTTTAAGAGCAGCTTCTTATCATGTCAGTTAATATTGTGCTTTTGTGCTGCATATTTCCAAACAAAGTTTCAGTCAATTCAGCACAAACCAGCAAACCTGGAGCTTTTTGGGCCCCTGGAGAACCCTGGTCCAGGGTCAGCTGTCCACTTTGCGTGGCTGGTAATCCACCCGCAGTGACATCAAGCTCACTCGCTGCAGGCCACGGATTTAAAATGTTCTAGAAACTCTGATAACGTGAGAGCAGCAGTGAGACTGTAAATTTAAATGATCTGCACTTCACTGAACTCATATTCCCCTTTTCATTAGTGTGGTCGAATGCTTGATGCTGCATTTTAGAGGGAATTCTGAGACAGATTTCACTTCACTTTTTTTCAATTAGCTGGCAAGCAAGTGGCAACTTTTAATAATAGAGAGGGGATAAATGATGATGATGATGATTTATTCGTCACGTTATTCTTTAATTTGAAACAGGAAACACTGCTGCAAAGAGCTTTTAGCTACGAAATCCAAGGTGCATTAGGAGCTCAACAAAGACTGAAAAACACATGTTAAAAGATTAAGTTAACAACCACTTAGAAAAGAAAAGCAGCATGTTGTTTTCTTGCATCTCTCATATCCAAAGTAATGGACCAGATTCACTACTGGCAATTATTCATTTCAAAATAAAAGCTCAAGTTGAAATTATAATAGAAATCCTAATAGAGAATGCCGTGCAGAGCAGCTTCCCCTTCTCTTTGCCATGAACGACCACATCTGACTAACCTTTACATGGAGAAGCCTTTGGACCTTGGAGATCTTTATTATTTGTTTTTGAGCTTTATTCAATCCACTGCTGGCAAGAAACAAATTTCCCACCAAATTCCTCAGAGCTCTGTTTCACTTTCCCTCACTGTCCCTCACACCCTCTGATTTCTGCCCCTCACTTCCCAGAAAAGCATGAATGCGCTCCAGTATGTTTCATCTGACTAACGTTTGTTTCTACTGTTTTTTTATTCAACAGTGAAACGTCATACCTCAGCAAACAAAGCCTTGAGCAGTTCTCCGTTTCTTCAGGGTTGCTGGAAGCTGATTGTGGGATGATTTCATTTGAGGAATATGAACCAGTTTCATAAAGTTTATGACCTGGCTGAGACTTATCACAAGCCGCTGAAACAAATAACAGGCCAGCGTCTGATAAAGCCACGGCCGCTGCAGTGTTCTGTTGATCTTGGGTGTTTCTCGGCTTTGTGTATGGGATTGCATGGCTCTGGTAATTGTCTCTTTTTGAGAGGTATAGCGAGCATAATCCCGGGTTAACACGACTTCTAATCACAGCAAAGTCGACACTTAATTGTGAGAAGCTGCCACAGACTCTTGATACAGCAAATGCTTTATATAATGGATTTAGGGGGAAAAAAAGTTTGTTATAGTAAAGAAACAGTCAAAATGTGTTTATGTTGCATTAAATCAAGTGCGGCTTGCATTAATGCTGCACTGATTCTTATTATTTATGACCATCATGACATTGTTAGTAAGCAAAATACACATAATCCTGCCTCATTAAAGCTAACATATGACTAAAAGATGGATAAGTAATGGTGAAACTTTGCTTTCCTTGACCCTCTTCTGGCAACACAGATGAGAAGTGAGTTATAAGTATCATATTCCCACCGTCCGAGCTGTTCACATCCTCTCCGCTGACATTAGCAACCCTGAGGGCTCAGTTTCCAAGCGGGTCACAGTGTGCTTCAAATCATTCCCAGACGCCTCTTTCTCACAGACGCAGATGAAAAACAGAAGGGGCCCCCTCGACTTCCCCGAGAAACCAATATTAGCATGATGGGGAAATAAACCTCCGTGTTCCTTACAGTGGAGATGGAAATTGATTTATTGGTAGAAGCAGCAGCGTCAACGTGAGGTCGACGTGTTAAATCAATGGCGACAAACATATGAATTCCATTTTCTTGCAGATTGTTATGAATCACCTTTGTGAATAGTGGTAAACGACACTGTGCAGACACCGCCTGTTCTTCTGTACACAAGTGTGCAAAACACTCCAGCCAAAGGAGTGCAAGTCATTGTACACACACATGCACATGCTAACACACACTCAAACACACTCAGGTTTACATGTATTCACATATCAAATAGCATAAGGCAGGATAGCTGTTTGGTAGCTGAATATGATTTCCACGGAAAAACAGATAGTTTTGCTCCAATCAATCCCTCTCTAATGTTAAATATGAAGCAACAGCCAGAAGCTAATTAGCGTAGCATAGCATAAAGACTGGAAACAGCTAGCTCGGCTCTGTCTAAAGCTCACAAAATCTGCCTGCCAGCGTCACTAAAACTCATGAATTAATACATTATATCTTATGATTTTGGCTAGTCAGCTGCTGAATATAAGGCCTATATTATTTCCCATAGCCTGTTAGCTGGTGGCTACAGCTAGAAACCACAAATCATCACTTTAACATTCTGGTTTCCTTTTGGATTGAACAAATAAGATATAACATGTTAATTAATGAGTTTTAATGCTGCTGGCAGGTGAATTGTGTCACCTTCAGAAAGATCCAGATTAGCTGCTTCCCTGTTTCCTGTCTTTATGCTAAGCTAAGCTAATCACTTCTGGCTGTGGCTAAATATTTACCACAAAGACGTGGAACTCTTGGCAAGAGCGCCAATAAACATACTTTGTCGAGCCACCATTAAAAACTCATTTGCCTCTGTCATTACACAGGTAATGTAGTCTGAGTAAAATACTTAGTTACTGCAGTATAACACTTTATAAAAGTGGACAGTATATGTATGTATATGTACGTATATATTCTATGGGTTATACAAGCATAAAAGTCACAATTATTGTTGGTTATATTTGGGAAAATTCACAGTGTTTAGAAAAAAAGCTAATTCCTGTCCATCTTTGGTCTATGGTGATATCAGACCTGTAATAATGCATTACTTCATATTTATCATTTGCTTGACACATGCTCTGAAAACACAGAGTTCTTTCCGTACTTGAGTTTGTGCCAGTGTATTTTGGCTTATTCGGACGTGATTCTGTTGTGAAATTGTTCGTTTTGAATCATTGACCAGAAGTTTTGTGGCTCATGATTACACGAAGCACAAACTGTCCTTTTGTCTTTTGTTCAGATACATTTTACCTCTCATCCGGATGAATTACAGAAAGTTTTTGTCAAGCAGTCAAAGGTGAAGCAAATGAACTTCCTTTAATTATACCAGGAAGTAGCTCAACGTATGAGGAGTGTGTGTAAAATACACCGTACAACCACTCGCGTGTTTAATGGAAAATGAATCGCTGCTCGAGTCAGTAACGTGCTTTCCTGTTTTCCACCGTCAATGAGTCGTGAACTCCTGGGGACGGCGCACACTCATCTCCCATCATTCCCTCTGACAGCACACAGTCTGCTTTCTCCTTCCTGTAGCCTCGTGCATCCTTCCCAGTAGTGTTGCCCTTTACAGGAATAGCACGTGCAGCTACTGATTGAGAGTAATTTATAGTCACTGTTCAGCTGCATCCTGTTAAAGAGTCCTCCTCCTCCTCCTCCTCCTCCTCCTCCTCCTCATCCAGCTCTCCCCCTTCGTCTCTCACGCTACAGCGTCACTGTCCGTGGGTGTGGGAATACAAGAAGTTTGTTTTAGGAAGTTTCACCCGCTGAGAGGAACTTCAGAGCACTGAACACCAAATCCATTGTTTGCTCCTTTTAACTCCACTTCCTGACCCATCTCTGCCAGGCTCACATGTTGCTTCAGTGGTCTTAAGGATGTGCATTTACAGTCTGAAAAAAGTACTTTACACCGTGTATATTTTAGACTGAGCGATGGCTGCGTTTTAAAAGCTGCTGGGTATATGGAAGAGCTTGAAAACAGTCCTCGGGCCAGAGATCAGTCGCTGTATTTCCGGATGGCGCGATCGGTGTGGAGGTTGTTGGGCTCGGGGCTTTTACACTGGATGCTGGTTCCATTCATGGGCCCGATGCTGCTCAGCTGGTTGTCAGAGTAACACCAGCAGCACAGACACGACTATGTGAAGAGAGACAAAGGGAGAATAATTAAGAGGAGTGCTTCAACATTTTGGGAAATGCATTTCTATTTTTTTGGTATTTGCACACCCTGGAATCTGATTGGCTACCCCAAGTGCAACCCCATTATCCTAGAGTCTGATTGGCTATCTGCCCAGTGAGACGTGGGAACTTAGTTCAAACCATGAACTGATGAGTATTTTTGAACGGGCGTTGTTTTCCTTTGGGTGGATCCTACTTTTGGACGTGCAATTCCTTTTTGAGGACTTAAAGAATACAGTATGGAAGCTTTAAATGATTTTTGTATCGGGCCACCCTGTTTTCTTGGGAGTCATAGATCTTTTAAAAGCACTTATTTTTGGGTACATACTTTAGTTCACACCTGCATAAGTCAGTGCCGGACTTGGGCCACCTTGGTCAAAAAAGGTCCTTTAACATATTATTTTTTTGTTAAAAGTTTTTCCACATGTGCAGCTACTCTCTTGTTTGCTCCCCTGCCTCCTTCCCACCACTCTGTTAACATGCTAACTCGAGGCATGGTTTATCTCCGCTCAGGCCCGTTTGACAGACATTTGCAGCATGTGACCTCAGACGCACAAAGCGAATGCATAAATCACTGGGCTGCTTTTACATGTTGCTCATGGAATGTCATCTCAGCCGCTGTGTCATGGACAAAGGCCTGAGTTCACTGTTTGCTTCACTGGCCAGACTAAATATGAAGTGCATGTGTGTTTCTGTGTGTGTGTGTGAGGGAGAGAGATAATGAGTGAGCGCTTGAGTGTGTTACATGCATTAACGTCTGTTGTACGACAGAACTATACCTTGAAGCAGTTTTTAAACTTCTTGCTGACAAAGTAGAGGATAATGGGGTTTATGCAGGAGTTGATTGTTGCAAGGTTGATACCCAGATAATCCATGACCAACAGGAAGCTGAAAATAGAAGAAAGGCTGATGTTGACGAGGATACATTTTTATAAAAGTCATCAAAATCACAGAATAACAGTGAGACGGCGTATGCATTTGCATACTCTGTAGATTTAAGTACCATTTGTGTAAAAGGGTTGTTATAACTCACTTGAGCAGCTCACAGCGCATGTCGTCATTCTGGGAGTACACCACCCTCTTAAGGATCCGGCTGAGGTGCAGAGGGAACCAGCAGAGGGCAAAGATGAGGACGAGGCAGAAGACGGCTTTGGCTACCTCCCTCCTCTGGAGAGAGTGAGGAGAGGAGGGGGTAACGTTTGCGTGAGGGAGGGTCAGGTGGAAAAAGCATGTAGTAAACATGACAAATATTAGTGAAATAACAGAAATCTTGTCCAACCTGCCTGAGGTGCTCGCTGAGGGCTATCCGAAGGCTGCCGTTCCTGTGATTGAGCATCTCGCCGGTCATCAAGGCGTAGAAGATGGCAGTGCAGACCAGCGGTACGCAAAAGTAGAAGCCGAACAGCCACCAGTCCTTTGCATCCCTGTAGAACTGCAGGGCAACAAGCACATGTTAAACAGGAAGGTACACTTAATAATAAGCACTTTAATTCAGAAATATAAATGCATGAAAATGATGTAGATGAATCCAGGACTTCCCTGGAGTGGAGGGAGGATCTTGATTTAATGTTTCCTAACTGCTCTTGATGTGGGCCTTAAAGGAGGTAATGTGCTCCACTTGACTTGAGCAGGTATGGTCCAAGAAATCAGGGAGTTGTGCTTTCATTAACTGAACCTGACCCAGACCTAAAACCACCACCGGAGTGCCCCTGTACTCCAGTGCCACTGCAGTCCATTTGTATAATGTAGTAAATCTGAAAACAAACCACTTCTGAGCCATGTGGCTCCCTGTGGGTCTAAAAGACATTTTAAGCATGTTCTTCAAAAATACCGCAATTTCAAAATCCTGCAAACTTGACTGAACCTTATTGCACAATTTCAGTGAAAATCAAAAACAAAAACAAGCAAAACTAATGCGTTCCATACTGAGAAAAGACATGGTGAGAAAATCTTTTGAAGGAGAAAATGTGCTGTTTTATATGCTATCAAGTAAGTTTGCTCAGACTTCAGCGTTGTATTGCTGATATCCGAGAGAGATTTCTCCAGTTTTGGGCATATGGAGTAAATGCACACATGTGGCTCAGCTTGAGGCCCCAGATTTAAAGCCTGGGTAATTGCACTTGGCCTGCAATCAATTATGTGCTCAAAGGATGTGAAAAAGGCCACAATCACTTGGAGAAAGTAAGTAGACCAGGTTCCTTTCTTAAAGTGATACTCCACTCCAAAGGTGAATTTGTGTGGAGATGAGAATCAGTGGGTTGGTCTTATTATCTTTTTAATTATTTATTGCACCAGAAGGAAATGTTTGTGATTGATTTTACTGTTGCTCTAAAAATATAATCCAGCAGAACCAAAATAGCACATCAGCTGGCCACTAAAAACACTCATTAACTCAAACAAAACAAGACCTGCTTTTAAGGCGATGGAAATATTAAATTATTAAATATTAAACTGAGCACGCACTTTCGCTTTAAGTCGTCCTCATGCAGGTGGGTGTCCTATCTCATTGGTCCTGCAATGTTTTGTCTCTTTATTGCAAAATTTCACCACCTACCTTGACACAATGTACCACACAGCACATCGCGGCCTCAATACAAGCAAAACATCGGGACACAAAAGCACTTAACGGTAATTTTCTTATCCACGAGCGATAAGGAGAGGATGACAGCGTACCATCATGAAGTCATTCTTGGGGTGAAGCATGCAGGTGCGTATGGTTTCGTTCCTGTAGTTGAACTTGACCATGTCGAAGCCGATGGCCTCCGGCACTGCCAGGAAGAGCGACAGCACCCAAATAGACAAAATCTCAATGATGGTCACCTGAGGGATGCCCACCCCCTGAACTCTGCTCCAGGAGGCCACAGCTCTGTACCTGTGAGGGACAGACAGAGTCAGAGTCCAGGCATAGAGATGGACAAGACATATGAAACTGATTAGACTGCATTAAATAGGATTAGAGCACAGTGAGTTACTGCAGAGGAATGATTAGGATACAGCGCTCCTGGGACACAACTAATAAAAATGAAATTATAAGATATAAAATGTAACACAGTTACCATGATATGAAAAAAAAGCCTTTTTATTAATTGAAGCATGGCTGCAGCAGCTCAGCTGCTCTCGGTCGCTGCTCCATCATTAAATAGAAATCAGTAAGGTCGTCATTTCCTTTGTCTCTCCTGAAAGCTAGCAGCGTCTTCTTTATGCATGGCAGCACACCAAGCACAACAAACTGCTCAGTCAGCAAAGAATATCAAAATGTTAAGAATTAACGAGGCGAGATGATCAATTGTTTATTTTAAATATCTAATATTTATATTTTTGTGAAGCCTCCAAACAGACTGGCCCATGTTGGCAGAGAGGTCTGTCTGTTGGCTTGTGTTTCCCATGCACTGAATACTTGTTTGCTTGTTTGTTTCATTAATGGAAACCACTTGTCGAAATGTTTTAGTAAAATCCTGCATCAAGATTTTATGGCAAAAACAATATATTTTTCATGACACATTTGAATTTCTCTGTTGAACAACATGGCGGCATTTATATTTTACTAAGTGGTAATGTATCCACCTTTTTCTCTTCCTCCAACATTGAAATGCTACAAAACAGTCTTGAGTACTTTCATGATACACACACACACACACACGCGCACACACACACACAAAGATATTTCCTGGAAACAAACAGAGAGCATCTGCTCTTGAACACGACCGTACAGCACTGCAGCCTGTCTTTTTCCTCATAATAGAGATCATTAGATACGTCTGCCTCGTTGAACCTTGGAGCCCGTTCAGAGCAGGCATGCAGGCCTCTTATCTCTAAAGTTGTGTCTTGTGCAAAAAGTGAGATGACACTGAGCTTCAGCACTTCACGATCATCATTTATTCATTAGGGAATTCCCATCAAGGCGCTGTTAAAGAAGCACTTGCTATCAAGGTAGAGTTTTTGATATTAACATCAAACACAGAGTTTACAGTGTATCAAACACTTAATGCTGCTCATAAAACAAATGACTGCAGCTAATTCCATTAGCAGTACAGAGCATCTTTAAATGAGCTCTTTGCAAAAGTTTTGAACACTGAGGCAACAATTAGAGGAGCGGAGAGACAAATAACATCCCAGTGAGAATCAGTATCGACAGTATTTTCCTGAAAAGGATCATTAACTCAGCTAACCAGATCTTCGTGTCATTAAACTGGAATCGAATCAAAATATGAATACGGTTTTGAAACCAAATCGAAGTGGTTTAACGTTCTCTCCAATGACTTGACTGCCTCCTCAAATTTTGTGCAACAGTATCAGCTTTCCCAGCTATGAACAAATAAATATTGTGCTTCTCTGCGGCTTCAGGATGTGCACAAACATGGTGCTGGCTTCACAAGGTTATGTAACTGTGGTGGAGAGCTGCCACTTTTCATATGTTTCAGTAGAATGATAAAAACACAAATAAAACCGTCTTTATGAGAATGAGAAACAGATGTCCAAGACGATTTGGAGGATTAATTAATCCCTTAAAAAAACTACTCTGATGCTCATATTTAATCATAAACATACTGTATGCACAAAAGCTATTAGTGTTGCATAAGAACCATGTTTCAGTTTACACAGAGCAAATTTTTTTTAACGTAATTATTTATATCAGAGAACTTTTTGCTGGCCTGCCAAAACTGACCCTCAGAGCTCTCGGCCAAAGAAGGAGTGTGAAAGCACTGACCTGTCCACGCTGAGGGCGCACAGGTTCAGCACGGTGATGCCCACAGAGGCTTTCTGCAGGAAGGGCACCAGCTTACACAGACAGAGGCCGACGCTGCTGTCGTCAAAAGGCCAGTGCGACGCCAGGAGCTGGAGGAAACAGCACCAACAGTAGCTGTCACAGAAACGCTTGCTTAAACATTTATTCATTCATCACATGCACATTAGTATAATTTGCCATTAAATCACAGGGCGCAGCAGGCGTTGAATCTCACTTATGTTCATGAATTCATGTTGATCATCGTTAAAATCTGTGCAGGGCAGTTTTTCCGCAGGCCGAGGCACATCAAAGCCCTCTCAACGTCATCTCAACGTCAGAGCCTGTTTAGTCTGACACGGACCATATGGAGTTCGTCAGCTGATCAAACTTTGCACGTCTTTTGCAAACATGTAACCTCTGGAAACTTGCAGCCAAAATTAAATGATAACTCCGAGCCACTTCCACAGCCTCTTACGATATTACTTCCTGTGGGAAAGTAAGTCAAGGCCGTGTGAGCTGAGACCTTTGTTCCCATCAGAGCGGTCTTGGCGCTTATCCTCCAGGACGACATCACCTACGTGAAATGAGTTTGTCAAAGCTGAAGCTGAAGGAGGAACTTCACGGTGCTTCCTGGCCCTCTATTGTTTCCTTGTGCCGTTCCAGTTTCCCAGGAGCGCAGAAGAGCAGCGGGGAGGAAGGGGGCCCACGTCACTGTTTTCAGTGTATAAGCAGTAGATTATTTTTGGAAACACTGTCAAAGCTCTGAGGAAGTGGACAAGGGGCTTCGACATGGTTTCAACATTGTAGACGTGGCTCTTTCCTCGTGCATAAGCTGCCCTCCCTGCCTAAAATTTCTTTGTTTTTTTTGCACATGTGTTGCTCAGACAACAAAGTTGCTGTGCCCTCAAAGTCCCAAGCTAATTCTAACCAGGTGCCGTTCTCATTTTTCACTTGTAAGACAGCGTCCCATAATGCACCGGGAAGCCCAGGATGACGGATCGCTCCATTTTACCATCATTCTCGATTATTATACAAAGCATGACACTATTTACTGGTGTGAGTCAAGGCAAGAAAGGAGCCCTGAGCTGATCTATCATCATTAAATGCTTCATATTCAAAGGCCACAATCTGTAAAATAAACAAACGTGTTGTGAGTCACTAAAAACCAAAAACACACAAAATTGAAACCAGCTCGTTCCCAGACTGATTGACAGGTCTTTTGTCTACACTGACAATCATCAGAAAACTGCTGAGTGCACGTTTTTAATCTTTTCTGTCACTGCTAAAGGTTTGTTTACATCAGTGAATCAGCGTTCACAAACACGGGAATAAAGTGGTCTGTTACTTGTGATTATGACCAGCTGAGAGGCAGAAAAGTTCAGATCCTTATTTACGCTGCAGTACGAGTGAAACTTTTCACCCTCACTTTTATTTGGATAAAACGTTATAGATGGAGGCTTTGATGCAGAACTGAGTTCCAAACTCCACAAGTGATTCATCACTTGTGACACTGAGCACTTTTCTGTGAAAAAATAAAACCTCCAGATAAGAGTCAGTGACTTAAGTCCCAGGTCAATACAAGGCCACGGGCGAGTGTGACAACAGCCCGATTCCAGTATTTATTTAAGCCAGCCATATCCCTGCTCCTCTCATCACTAATCTGCCCACACGAGGAAGATAACGGCGTCCGACTGATTACGCCTTCCCGTCTCTACGCACACCCCATTACACCCCTTCCTCCCTCTTCCCGTCTGCAATATTCCACTTTATCTGCACGTATCACCTCCATTGTTGTTGCGTTTCATCATATCAACACAGGGAGCTGTCACTCAGGAGCTTGGCTTTGAACATAGGATTGAAGTTGAATTAAACATGCACCGACAGAGTGAAGAATGTACCTTGTATACATTGATGGGTATATCAATGATGATGTAGATGAGGTCCCCCAGTGCTAGGCTGGCAATGAGGGCGTTTGGCCCGTTCCTCATGCACTTGTGGTGGTATATAATCCTCAGCAGGGTGGCGTTGCCGACCAGACCAACCACAAACACCAAAGTGGAAATTACGGTGTTGATGTACTTAAAATAGTTCTTAATGGAGGGAGATACAACGCACATCGGAGGTGGGAGCGGCCTCTTTACAACACTTGCATTTACATATACCATTGCTTGTTCATCAGTCCCTGGGACCTCTCGGTGGAGGCCAGGCCCCGCATAGGGACCGATGGTGCTGTGGAAACCTGGAGGCTGGAGGGTGGAGTGGACGAGAGAGCCCTCCTCTGCTTCAGCTCTGTTTATCTGGCACATTCCTCTGGCTGCCATACAGGCCATTAGCACCAACATATGCACAGCTGGGGTGCCCATTATGGAACACATTCGGCGCTTTGATTTCACTGATTGAAAGACTGTCCCAATATATCACTGGTGAGAAAAGAAAACAAACAGCAAGAGGTTAGTTTTCACACAAACACAAACTCAAAATCCAACCAAAGTGGAATTTTATACGTCAGCTCCAAGAGAGTTTAACAGCGTGAACGTCCTTTCAAAAGCTGTGAGGAAGTTAAACAACTTCTTCAAGACTTCAAAAAGGTTTTGCCAGGGGGGCACAGATGGGAGATGCCAGGACTGGTTACAGTCAGACAGTTATGGATGAGGCATCAGCAGAGCGCATTGGGCATCTCGTTTGCTCTCAGTCGTTCCCGGAAGAAAGAGCTGTCGGTTATGTCTCTGTGTCAATAATGCTGCAGCTACACGGTGAGGCTTGAGTTCCTCTGATACTGCCTTCACGGCGAGCGCCTTGCGTGGGTTTGCAACTGAATGATTTCCTCAGTTTGGCATTCCCCCTCTGTTTCTAATTTAGAAAAGTTTAAACATGTGGTTACAAAACAAAGAGCTTTTTTTTTTTTAATCTGGAAGAAGTGCTGCAGGGCTGCATTTTTTACCGCACGCATTGAGGTTAAAATAAAAATCAGATCAGAATATGCAAAATAAAAAATATTGTTAAACTCTGGATTTCCTTCTCAACCCTTTTTTTTTTTAGCCTAGTTTACTGTAATTAATATATACCGTAGACATTTACTGCACCTTCACAGGAAAATCAACAGACTCTCTGGACAAAATCAGAGTAATTCAATCCACAAAACTCCTGGTAAAGAACAGATAAAGTTTCCAGCTGTCAGATCGATAGTGAAGCCCTTTTCATCATGTCACAGCACAGGCAACTCTTATAGCCCTGAGTTCTTCCTGTTCAAAGTCCCAGCTGTCACCAAGTACACAAAGAACTATTTAGCAGCCAGCCCTTCAAGTAGCATCACAGTTTAGCATCAGCATGACACTGCTGGGATCTGTGACAGCACGCAAACTGATCTATCCATAAATAATAAATACGTTTGGTTTTCACCTACCTCTTCTAAAATGTCTGCCTGGCCCCCTTGGAAACCGTCAGGCAAACTTTCGGCTGAAGCCCCCAGACATCTGTATCACATCACATGAGTAATTAACGCACTATCAAAGCCGCACCGTATCCCACTTGGTTTGAGCAATGCACCCGTCTGCTCTGAGGTGCCTTCGCATTATGGCTCAGAGTTTCCTGTGGAGAGTTTGCAGTGTGTCTGAGTGTGTGTGTGGAGTTGTGTGTATCTTTGCCTCTATGTGTCTGTGTGTGTGTGTGTGTGTGTCAGAGCACCAGTGAGACACTTTGACTGGGTGGGATAGTAAATCTCCACCTCCCTTTGGTAACAGACTGGGCCCCCCTTTGGAAACATCACCCCCCTCTCTCCTCTCTCTCAGAGGCACCGCCTGCTGACAGTCATCTCCAAGGCACAGCACACACACACACACACACACACACACACACACACACACACACACACACACACACACACACACGGGCAGTGGCATCTGGGAGCCCACCGCCCCTCCAATCTGCCCTTTTCCTTAAATCCCTCCTACCTTCCCCTTCAATCCCTCTCTGCCTCACATTATATCTTGTATACATTACATGCAACTGTTTCCTCACAGGGGAGGCGGCAGAGATTAGACGGGAGCGAGGAAGGCACGAGGAAGTCAGTGTCCATGTTGTGATGTTGCATTTCCTTAATTTGAGAGGAAGAAACTGAGACAAGAAGAAGGAGCCAAACGTCAGCCTGCCTTTACTTTTACAGACTAACCACTGTGTGGGTGGCCCGACCACATCCCACCGTCTTATCATCTGAAGGTGAACTTCAAATGGGATGTTGTAATAAAGGCTTATATTAGCTATAAAATGTGGGTAATTACTGTGTGGTAAATTATACAGAAGAGGAAAAGTGGCACTCCCTTCAATTACCAAACATCTAAATTACAAAATGTCAAAACTGTCTAAAATCTAAACTGGTTTCCTTCCATGCAAAACAAAAACACGACAAACAAAACAAAAAAACAACACATCCCAAGCAGGCGGCTGCTGTGGGATGACTAAATGCCTGAACAGGAGAAGAAGACCGCTCAGTGTCAGGAGAGGAGTGCTTCTGCATCAGCGTCCATTATGGATTCCAGAATGGACCATTTATCCTGATGTGTGCTGAGAGCAGGAAGAGGGCTATCAAAGCCACCACAGTCTGTCTTTCCCGCTGCCAAAGAGCTGAGACAGCAGCTGCTTAAAGGGGAAAACCACTCAATTAAAAAATTCATATGCCATTCCTTCTCATGTGGTGGATTTCAGGGCGTTTTTGTTAAAAATGGCCAATCCTGCACTGAATATATCAAACAAAGAAATAAATACCTGCTGAATATTATCTATGTCAAAATATTGTATATGCATATCATTAGCAAGTCGTACAGAATAGATTAACGTAGCAGATGTTGTAAAAATCAGACATGCGTCTTCAACTGTGTGATGAAAGAAAGAGAAATCTGGGTGAGGTGGGAACGCACTCGTGCATGTACACATAGAACATACATACAGACAAACAAACGCACTCTGATTGGCTGTTTCCCTCAGACCTCCAGTGTCAAAGGGCGCTTATTGAATATCTAGTGAGATATCAGCAAAATCCTTTTCCTTTAACCGCTGAGATGTTTGCTCATGTCGGGTTTTCACTGCTTTTGTCCCTCCACGCCAGCCAGACTAAATGACAAAATATGCAGCTGGTCATCCTTTCCAAAACACACGAACGTGCAGCGTGAGCGTTTTCTGATCTGCTGCCTCATCATCAGGATTGCGCTGATTTTAAGTGCATTCAAGTGCTCATGACCATCACAGTGTGTTATCTGTTATGGGAAGGTTTGGTTTGGGTTAAAAACAAAAGCGACAAGGCTGAGTAGCCTTGAGCAAGCAATCAATGCTGTTATTTGTTATTTTGTTCAGTCTGAACCATGTTAAACAAATACAAATGACTTTTTTTTATCGTAGGTAATATCGGGTTTGAACCTTACCATAATTACACGAACCAGAAGGAATCATTTTGTCATCTTGCCATAAGACTTAAAGATGAAGTCATGTAAAATAATTTTTTTCCCCCCAAATTTTATTTTTTTAGCTCTGAATGAAACATTAAAATGAAAAGTTTATGCCTCCTCCCAGAACATATAGGTGGGGTGTTTTTGGTTCATTTGCAGGTACTTTTCCTACAGTTGAATGTGACTTAATTGGGTAATGCCAATATTTACAGCCATTTAAAATTAAAGCGATCGTGTTTTCTTTAATTGTAGTCATGAATTTATCATGGCTGCTGAATTAGTTATGGTCAGCAGTGGCGAATATTTAATTTATTGGAACGTGATTTGCTGACGGCATCTGATTTCTTACCCCTATTTTTTTTTTCTTTCCAAAGTCCCTTGATTGTTGGCAGCCTCTATGACATTTTAACTTTGGAGGGGGTAGTAGAGTCTTTGTTAGTAAATCCATTAATATATAAATGATGAAACCTTTACCTGCTCCCAGTTGCTTTGGCTTTCATGTTGTTGTTGTGTTGTTGTTTGGATCGTAATCAGGTATTAATGCCATTCTGTCTGAACTCAAAGATGGCAGGCTGCCTGGTAATTCATATGCTTGTTCTCTGATGGCATCTGTCGAAGTGTGCTCTCTGCATATTGGTACATACCCTATGGGAAATTTCAATCCAGCCCCAGACTGAGTGGGATGTAAGCAATTTCTTAACTGGGACACTCGCGCGAAAAACAGAAAGAACAGAGAGAGATACAGGGAGAGAGCGAGGGAGAGAGAGAATAAGTTTGAGGCCAATTCTTCTGTGACAAGCAGTGACAGAGTGAAGAGGTTCAGCACACCGCCTGGCTTTATTAATTTGGGACATATGGTTCGCACAAACAAAAAGTTATGGCATGAGAGAAAGGGAAAATGTGAATCTTGATGGAGGAATGTTCCTAATAGCCTGATTAGTGCCAGCGCTTGACTTCATCTGAAATTAATCAATATAATATTAACAGACGATCTTAATTAGAAGGAGGGAGGCTTTGTCAAAGCAGCGATGATGATATCTGATGAAAAGAGCCCGTGGAGACTGTTCTCGAGAAGAATTCGGCTGCTGCAAAGTTCCTGCAACTTTCCTCAGTGATGCCTTTAAGCTACGTGAAGGTGCACGCTTGATGGAAACTGACAGGAGGTTATCTTTTGCACAGCTTCGCCACGATAAGTCTGCACAAACAGCTAATTCAGGACTGTTGGAGCTCTCAGCTGATTATCTTTGTGTTTTCCTCCAAGGACACAAGCCATAAAACATAAAGCATGACAACAAAACTGTTGGCAGTTATATGTTTTCCTGTTCTTTCCCATCTCATCAGAGAGCTACGTTCTGCTTGAGCTACAACAAAAGGTCAATCAGATTGCTGTATAAGACTTCCTCAGAGTTGAAAGAGAGGCTACGCTGACTGCCTGAAGAGCAACAGTAACAGGGACGGCTGTCTTAAAGTGCACCGTGTGGCGCCGGCATGTTTGGCATGAAATCTTTGCTGCTTCATATCTCCGAACAGCAACACCCAAAGTCACCACTTCCAAAGGATGAGTCAGTCATCAGCAGCTGAAATCAGGGGGGAGGTGAGGCTGTTTGTAAGTGGAGGAATGTGCGCCTGCCAACCTGAACATCACCATGTTGAATACAAGAAACATTTTCAGGACATCAGAAAAATCAAAGTAGCGTGTTGCCGGTTTTTGCTAAAGTTTTGAAAGTGCGGGGTACAAGAGTCGATGTCGCTAGCAAGCAGCATTAGCAACATGGTTAATTTTAGGAAAATTAAAGGACCAGTGTGCATGATTTAGTGCCATCTAATGGTGAAGTTTGAGAATGCGACCTGCTCGATACCCCCTCGCCTCCCCTACGTTGGCCACTAAAAGCGTGAAAGGTGCTCTCTAGAGTCAGTCTTTGGTTTGTACAGCGATTCTCACTTTCAGGTAATTACACCCTGATGAAAACATAATCATTAATATTGTATTTCATTTCTGCCGATAGATCCCCGAAAATCATACACACTGGACCTTTATTTAATCTTTTTTAACTGCAATGGTGGTACTGCATGAAATATACAAAAGAAGAAGTTTAGCCAATTACTGAGCCTGGAGGTTGCTCACATATAAGAAATTAATTAATCAATTAAATATTGAAAGATAGGATTTTTGCTGTTACGGTTGTTGGAAAACAATGCCTTTTAAATTCCTTGGAGTCTCTTTGGGGCAGCAATAACATTATTGCAAGGAGGCGAGAATGTCCAGGAGTGTGTGTGTGTGTGTGTATATGTAAAGGTGGCCTAATACTGTAATTTGGTAATTTGATGTGGCTGGAGGCTCAGGATCTGAAGCAGAATATGATGTTAAGATGCGATAAAAGTTCATGACATCTTTAGATTACAGCTCGTTACGCAGCTCAACCAACACATAATTGTTTTTAATCATAGCTTTTCAGTCCACCATCACCAGCTGTTCTCTGTTAACTGCGTCTCAAATTTCAAAATCTTTTGCGCCGCTGATTAATTCTCACATTTAGGCCGCTGCCCTCAAATTAGAGGCCAAGTGTATTGGCCTGTGAGTGTGTGTGAGTGTGTGGTGCTCCTGTTTAAAGATTACTGAGACATGTTGGGAAACTTGCTTGTTTGCTTTCATAACATGATGTACATGAAAAGGTATATATTAGTGTCATCTGTGTGTGTTCATGAATATTAGCTTAGCACAAACACTGAGAAGCAGGGGGAAAGTGTTAGCCTAGCTCTGTCTTCAGTTCTGTCTTATCAAATGTCTGAGCCTGTGCATCACATCTGGGGAAATATGTCACATCACTGTGGTTGCATCAGCTGTTATCAGAGCTATTCATTGCCACTGTAGGTGTAGTTTTTCCTGTTTTGTTGGAGGCTGGCTGTTTCCTGCTGCTTTCACTTGTTGCACAATGCAAGGCTAAATGCAAGCAGGATCACTCTGTCGGCTGAGTGCACTGAGATCACATTGATTATTGATCTATTCATCTGGATGAGAGAGCAAGCAAGTTTCCCAAAGACTAAATTTAAAAGAGTGTTCATTTAACTTAATGTCACGAGGCTAATGATATCATTCAGACCACAGTTTTGCAGTCGCTAACAACCAAAGAAACATCGCTAATGCAGATTTATGATCAGTGACCAAATAATTAAGTTACACTGTGGGAAGGAAAATGTTCATTAAAGTGATGATCGTGTGTGGTAATGCACAGCAGCTCCACAATGGAGGCAGTTAACTGTAAAGTGAAAACCAAACCATCAATCGCTATTCATTTTCCAAACTGTTGCTCTGCTGTGCAGACCCAGCGCTTGTTCACATGCTAAACACAGAGCTCTCAGACGACAGTGTAACTGATAGTGAGGTCTCTGACATGGCGCTTACAGCCGGGACACATTCCTGCTTACAGTCTGGCTCTTGTCAGACAGACCCTAAACCCGCTGATAACCGCAAGAGTCTGAGCCCATCGCACTTTGCTTCGCCCTATCAGAAAGCCCATGAGTGCATGCTCAAAACGTCTGGGACATAATTATAACTCCACGTCTGTCAGACTGCTTCAGATGGAAATCAGATTCTCGACGTCTTCTGCTGTGGTATTTTTTAAACATAGATATCTGTGTGTATATCCTGTATAAACTTTGATTACGTGTGAAGATGCTGTGATGATGTTGGAAATCTCACCAAAATATAAACTGCCACTGGAGCTGCGATCAACACTTTGCAGCCTTTTCCTTCAGGTAGGTTAGGTTTGAGAAACATCTGTGGACAATTTGAACATGGCATGCTACTTGTAAACACAGCTGTGAAGACCGAGTGGCCAAAACTGAGGATAAGAAACCTCAGTCAAGCGAGACTGATGGGGTTTCCTTGTTGAACTTCCAGATGTACCTCAGTTCGAGCTCGTTACCTGATCTGATATCAACAATTTTGACGGATTTCGCCATAGAACTGCATTCATCTGCTCGGTAAGATCAGGCTTTTCAGGAAAGAGTTCAGGCAGAAAAGAAAGCCGTTTGGGGATTAAACATGGACGTTGGGTGAAATGGCCCAGCTTTTAGCTACAGGTGGATGAGAGAGTCATGAAGCCTTCTCTTGCACATCACTGGCTGCTAAGTTGTCATGTGTGCAGCATGTGATGGCAGTCTGTCAAGAGGTGGCCTCCTGTCCGCCAGTGCTCTGCATGCTTTCCTCCCAGTCTGCTCCCAACTGTCCATCATATCCACTTGCTATTTTGATTGGACCAACCTCCTGCCCCACCCCCCCTCCTCCCTGCAGAACACTTAATCCCTCCATTTATATCCCTTGATTGCTAGCAGTGTTTTTTCTACCTTGATGTATGAGCATTAGGTCCATTTGTGTTCCCCTCTGAGACTGAGACGACTGATGGAACTACTGACTACAAAGCTTTTATTTACATGAATACCTAACATTTATAATGACTAATGCGCTTTGAGGATGAGGATTTGTGTGCAAAACTCACCAAGAGCAACTTTTATTTTTGCTTTATGACTTCGTGGGATTAAAAGTAAATGCTGGATTACTCAATTTCTGAGTTCACTGTGATACTTTTACTTTTTTCTACACCAGCCAAAATGCTTTAGCCTAAACCAGCCATGGCATATAATGATGAGCTAAAAGTAACTGATAGCCATAATCCTGCTAGCACAAGGGTACTTAAACTTCTATTCTTGTGTTATAATGGATTAATAACAATCAGGGTTATTTGAGTCAAGTCTATTTTTAACACGCACACATGCTCATTGCTTGCACCTGTCAGAGTTTTCAGACACACAATTGGAAGCTATACTTCTACTCACATAACACATACAATACATTTAAAATATTTAGAAAATATAATGTTGGCTATGTTAACAAACCCCATGAAAAGACCAAAACCAACAAAAAAGTTGTGACGCTAAAACCAAAAGTGATAATTGAATGAAAAACCATGTTTATTCTGAATAAAGCAACAAAAGACTGGGAAAGATGTGGAACGCTCCAAAAACACCTGTTTGGAACGTTCCACAGGTAAACAGGTTCATTGGTAACAGGTGAGATTTCATGGTTTGGTATGAAAGGAGCGTCCTGGTAAGGCTGAGTCGTTCACAAGCGAGGATGGAGTGAGGTTCACCACTTTGCGAACACATGATTGGATGAAGGATAGTGTTACATGGACTCAGGAACACTTCAGAAAACTGTCGTCAGTAAACACAGTTTGTTTGTGAATGACTGCGTTCTGTTTTATTGACACGGTGTCACTTCTGAAGTGGGGTTGTAATCCATCGCTTAAAATAGCCCCCAAAAATGTGTTATTTGCTCCTGTTTGAGTAGCGTTTGCCAAAAACTGCAGAGCCCAGCCATTTAAAAAAACAAAAGACTGACCTTTTTCTTTTTTTAAGAAAATCTATGACCTGTTTTTGAAGATTTATGTCTTCAGTGGGTTTGAGCGCCACAGACACGGTCGAGAAATCAGACAGTATTGATTGATGGACCTGAATGTTGTTGGTCTGGGTCTTCTCATGGGATTTGTTATCAATAAGAAAAATATTGAATAATACCTGCCTCATCCTTTATGACCTGTAGCACAAATAAACCATATCCAGCATAAATTTCTTAATGAAAACATGAGAAATGACTCGGTGATCATAATCATGTTTATTGACATCTCACATCACCACGTTTGAAGCAGCTGCAGTGTCGCAGACTGCGGTTACCTCATGAGGCCTTCATGCATGATACATTACTTTTTATTTTGTTTATCCTCTGTGTTGATTAACTGAGCAGAGGGATTTCCTGCCCTCATGCGGCCCTTCCTACCGCTGAGCTTTTCTCCTCTGGCAGACTGGGCAGCAACTCCCCGGACCTTATCATACTCCCTTGTGGTTATGAGCAAGAGACAAAGAGACGGGATTGTCAGAGGTTAGCAGGGGATATGACACCATCTGGCAGTGATTACGTCTCTGATGACGGGCTGAGATATCATATGTGATGTGCCTTGTTTGTGGTTTGTGTGTGCGCAGAACATCCTGTGGTGTTTTTTATTCTTATGTTTAATAAAAGGCCTGTGCTCAGAGAAACGACACTTAGCAGTAACCAGCTGCACACAGTGAATTAAACACAGTGACGATTCTAACTTTATTAAAACCCCGCAGTTTCATGAGTAAACATGAGGCTGAAAAACAGTTGACACAAAATCTCTAACGCCTAAGAAACGATAATCCCTTTAATGGTCTTGCCTGTTAAAATACATGGATGATCGCACTGATTAGCTGCGATGGCTGTGATTCATGGGATGTGCATATCTAAGCACCAATCAGATTGACTAGCCTGAAGCACTAAACTGACCTTTGACTTGTATAATGGGCCCCTCATTCAGCCCTGAGGGTCAAAGGATACTTAGAGACCCACCTGTGTGGACAATTAAAACAGAAAGCTTGTTTTCTAACTGCAGCACAACACTGAAAGGATCACTTTAACATGTGGCTGCTGATGGGAAAATCTGAGATAATTGTTTATCTATTTATGTGATTCTGTGGTAAAACTTAAATGGTTATATTGTCTCTATGTTCATTGAGTTAATGGTTATCGCTATTAATCATTTATAATGCTTTACAGGTTTGCAATTAGTGGTCATAATGCCCAAATAAAACTTTTGCATTGCCTGATTGCAAGCTCACATTTGAATAAAAGCCTTGCTGCCTGCAGAGCATCGGGTTTCACCAGCCTCAGTACAAATGAATATTTATGACTTACCAACATTACTGCAAACCTGATGGCTTGTTGTAAAAGCTTGTGGTTTTTCCACTTTTCAACAACTTATCTGAGTATATCTAAGTCTGCAGTTCAAAGTGTTCATTAATGATGAGTTGTATGTTTACTGTGTTAGAATAAACCATCAAGACTGCTGCTGGAAATGGTAATAAGTCATTAAGAAATGTTTTTTGATTGGATGATGTGCATTTAAAGAAATATTAATAGATTTTATGACCACCCTGCCAACGAATTTAAGCCCAATGTTCACTTAATTTCAGCTCTGCTTTGGCCTTAAGCTGCTCACCAGCTACTCACATGCTCTCTCTGTCTGCAGTTTGGTGCTGGGCTCGTAGCTGACGGTGGGTTTATCAGGGGTGTTTCCCTGAAAACTGCTGCTGCAGTGGCTGGAAATGCCACTGATGAGAGTGAACCGAAACATTAAGTCTGCCGGCTGGAAAACCAAAACAATGAGCTGAAAAACTCTGTCTAGTGCAAAAAGGTTCATCGCTTCGTGCAGCCCCTCTCACATTGCACATTTGATCCATTGTTTATATAAAACTATTGATAAATGCAGCCTAGAATTAGCTTAAAAGACAAAAAAGTTTTTTCCCCTCTCAATGCAATGCAGGCTCACAACCTGGCAACCCAGAAAGTCTTCCTTTTACGCACTGCAACAACTTATGACCATGATTGATCTGTGTGCCATTCATAAATGATTTATTAACTCTTAAATGAATCATTAGTGGCAATTCTCAAACTTTTTATGAGACGTTTAACAGACTGGTAACAGCTGGTATTAATGTACCATTTCTAACATACTGTGTTTTCTATACTCTGTCCCTTCGTGACCACTGTTTTCATGCCCTACAACCAGAATTTCCAAGAGCCGGCCTCCTTCTTCTTTACTTATCGCTCATGCAATCAGTCTCAGTGTAGACGGCGTAATACTCTGGCATTGGCTGGTGTTTACTGTGTTTTATGATCAAAGCGGAGGAAATGGGCAGTGCCAGGCACACCAGGGCAGAGCTACCAAGTTACTGGCTGTAAATTTTGAGATACGGGTTACTAACTGCAGACTCTGTGCTTTTATATGTTCTTTTTGTTGGGTGTGTTCCTCTGAGAGATGTTTGTTGAGGTCACTCGGTGGATAAAGATTGACGATGCACAAGCGTGTGTGTTCTCATGTGTGAAAGCAAAACACACGTTGCAAAAAAACTAAAACGGTCTAAAACAACACACTACGATGAGAGTGACGTCCAGAGTAATTTCACAATAGTCTGACTGTGTGAGAACTGTTTTTTTTTTAAATTTCACACATGAATTACACAGGCATTGCAAACTTCAGGATTCCCGAAATCCACAGGCATGTTGTGACATCATCACCATTATCATTTCCTGTTTGTTAACACAGAATGTTACGCAAGAGGATGAGGCTGCTGTGTGTGATTATCAGAAATGTTAAAGGATTTCAAAAATGTCTGTTAATGGCCTGAATTTCATACATGCTTTGCATTTACATGACCATTTTATTAATCCCACAGATATAGTTACATTAGCGTATACATGCAATATATTGTATGCACCAAAGCTACAAAACAGTGAAGAAAAGAAATGATGGTGAGTACTTAAAACAACTGTTTTCTTGTCTTTCACTTAAATTTCCACACACAACTCCAGACACAAACACATTTTCTCATTTTAAATCCTTCAATGATCCTGAAAGAAACAATATTACCTGCATTAGAGAGCATTTCTGATACTTGGAGAACTTGAACTTCAGCATTTTTGTCCCAAAAAGAGCGTTTGTGTTGCAGACAGGTGAAATATAGAGCCCACTTGACAATTAAACAGAGGACACTGAAAACATATCAAAATGCATGAAGAAAATATGATATAAATATGTGAAATATGTGTGAAAACCACCACTCACTATCAGTATCATGAGAGTTAATTTCATTTTTGTGACTCAGGGCAGCCACAAAGGGCGATCACTATAGAGAAGAGTTATTAATCATTGTGTGTGTGTGTGTGTGTGTGTGTGTGTGTGTGTGTGTGTGTGTGTGTGTGTGATTAAAATAATTGACATGAAATACCATTTTTTCCCCAAACACCTTCACTGTGTTGCCTCAGCTGTGAAGGCAGACCTATGCCTGGTTGATAATTGGACAATGCTGCGAATCATTGCAAACATTTTGTCTTGTTCGTCTTCATAATTGCTCCCTGTCTTCTGTACGAATTACACATTAGTGACACTGCATTCTTAATGTACTAATTTTTTGTAATGTACTCATTTATTGAAACAAACGGATCATTAAGTTGAGAGTACCTGGACAAAGCAGCCACATAATCACTGCCCTTTTGAGCTAACTGTTCTCAATTGGTCTGGTTTACAATTGAAATCATACTCCTCAAAGATACTGATAACCTCATAAATGTCTAATGTTACATAGTCACGCTGAAGACAATTCGATTATATCTATTCCTGTTGAACTAACAACATCAAAAAATCCATACACTGACTCCAGTCTTTCATATTGAACAAACAGCACAGACAACATAAACAACAAGAAGCCAAGCTGGATCAATGCTTTGGAAGTCATTGCACCACACCTTTATTGCCATATAAAACATGATGTCAGATATTTATTTATTTATTGGTGAAACCGGTGGAACATGCTATGGCACACTGAGGCCAGGAGGTAGAGATCAGTGGAGCAGCATGAGAGGCTTCCTGTGGTTAGGGACCCTCAGAGGAGAGTGGATTACATGTTTAGAAGTCTTGGATCACAGCACAGCCTACAGCCATACCTCCACTTCCATCTGGTGTCGTAGCCACAGCGGCCGGGCTAATGACCCAAGCCTGCTGGCTCTCTGCTCAGACGGGTTAGTCATCAATATGTCTAACCTGAGGATGGACTGGAAGGTCCACATCAGCAGGAGTCCCACTCTTGTTCAAATCCATTTTCAGAGCGTTTCACTCTAGCAGTGGAGTTTGTTCATGGAACTCTGGAATCTTTACTTAAAAGAACTTTACTTTTTACAATTAAAAATAGCACTTTTAAAGTTTGTGTATGATTGTGGTAAAAGTTCTGATTGTGCAATTATCTATATTCACTGTAACTCAAGAAACACACAACATACAAACTTTAACGGCCTGCTAAAGAGATCTACTGAGAATCTGTGAAAATGTGAATTTTGCACAGACATATTTGTAAGCTGCTCATTTTAAAGACATTATAGAGTATTTATGAAATCAATTTTAATTAATGAACAGTCCTCTCTGGTTTACAGAACATACAGTGCACTAAAACCGTCCTTATTAAGATTTCAAAAAACATGTTCGTCCCTGTTCACTCAGGTGATTCTTTGATTTCTTGTTGTGCTTTTGACACAGTTGATCACACTTGATTCACTTATTTACTGCATATAAATGAGTTTGCATTTCACACATACAGCACTTGACAGCTCTTGACAGGTTTTGATACTTCACAATAAAAGTTTCTTTGTAATATTGAAGAACACCTTCCTCTCATCCCCGCTTCCTTGGGGTGTTCCTCAGGGGTCAATATCCGGTCCTCCATTATTTGCAGTTTACTTGGGTCACATTATTTCTAAACTACCATTTGCATATGCTAATAGTACTTAACTATATATTATACTGACAGCAGGTATGTGGCTTTGCATTTACCTATTGAGCTTCTATAATGCAGCAGCATTGTGCTCAGGTCTGCCACAGGTGGCTGGAAGCTGTATTACAACAATTCTGATGTTGTTCAACCAAATAAAATCAAATGCTTTCCTTCTTTGATTTGGACCCTCAGTTTATGTTAAACTGTAATAAACAGGGATATCCTCTCTACCCCAGCCTCCTCCTGCCTCCTGTGACATACACAAAGTATGCCTGTATGTAAGAGGGAGACACATTCGAGACGTCCTCGTATCCAAAACTCACAGTGTCGTGTGAACATTGTCATTGTGAGTTCCTTAATAAAACATTAACACAGCAAACATGAGAAAACCTGAGATGACCTCCGGCATATTGTGGATGTGAGACCACCCACTGGGAGCCTCTTCAATCAAAGACATGGGTTGCTCGTGGTGTTAGGGTGCAGGACCGAGATGAACAATTGCTCTGATGTCCAGAATCCAGATCTCCACTGTTGCGCCTTCTTTCCAAAGGACCCAATTCCCAGAGAGAACACATGCAGTCTCATGAAACATGTCCAAGGAAAACAGCAACCCCTGTGACCTGCAGGGACTGTCGGTGTGGGCCTCGAAATCCTCCAGGGAGATCCCATGGGCCGAGCATGGGATGATTTAATTACACTAGGAAAACATTGTGTGTGTGCGTGTGTGTGTGTGTGTACGTGTAGCCATGTTTCGCTTCCCTTACTTGGCTTGGTTGTCTGGGTAGACCACTGCATCAGGGACTGTTTGCACCACATGTTGTTCCTGTCTTTCATGTATCCTCTAGGTTGCTCGTCCACTGAAATATTTGCATGATGAGAACAGACGAAGTGAAGAGTGAATCTGTACGCAAGTGTAGAGGGAAACAAACAGAAAGATGGTGTGTGTGAGTGTGTTTTGGTGTTTGTGGCGGGCGGGCGGTGTGTATTTACAGGACGTAGAAATGTTTTTCAGAGGCGGGGGTCCAGATGAGGTCAGAGCTGGTTTTGATCTGGTTAAAATGTCGCCTCTTTACGAGTCTTGTGCTCCCTCTGTTTGTTCTCTTTACGGCCTCCACTCTGCAAAGAAATTGTGGAAGTAGCTCACTATGACACAGAGAGGCTAATAGGTGTGTTATATTCTATATTAATGAAATAAAATAGAGGTACACACCAGGGCTGTCTCTTGCTAATGCTTTACCCCCCGTCGAACCAAAAGAAAAAGAAACGCGGCAAAATTATAGTAGTTATGAGTCTTGGTCTTGATAAATCAACAGCATATCAGCTACCCAGTCATTCCCCACAAACATACCTATTACAGGTTGCATTGTGCAGTATCCTCCATGTTACCCATGAAGCCACCGGGACGCTTGCAGCGAAAAGCAGCTGGGACACCTTAGCTTCCAAAGCAGTCCCCACACCACACTTTGGTTCAAATGATCCCTTTCATCAAGAAGTCCCCCCTATACAAAACAAGGAACATTAAAAAAAAAAAGTTAGGTGCATGAGAAAAAAACAAAACTTAGCAAACAAACTTAGTAGCACAGACGTGGTTGGAAGAATCCACTCTGACCAGACTGACAAGAAAGAGTGATTCTAGTGACTGCTATTTACACACAGCGAGCCTCAGTTTACAAAAATGAAAACAGACTGACACAGGTTGAAGAGTGCAGACACTGGCATTCTGTCCAAGAAATGTCAGCAACAGACCACTAATCACGTCTGTCCATTAGCACTTGAGGGTCTCACCATTTCACCCCGAAAATCAGCGCCGATCTGTGAAAAACGTCGTTATTGTTAATAAAAGGTACCGATAAGCCCTTTTCACACACATTCTCTCAGCATCAAATGTTTTGTTTTCCCATAGTTTCGCTTTTTTCACACTCGTTAGCAAACCCTAATAAAACTAAAACCTTAATGCCTTGATGCTTTTGTGATTGCTTCTGTAGTGCATAACGGCAAACATGTGGCAGCTTCAGTCACGCTCTCTGCCCTCCATATGGTAGCACTTAATTGGTAAAGGCTTGAAGGCTGGAATGGAACCTTGCCGGGTGGATGGCACGACTGGGCTTGGTCACACAAAAGGGGATTAGAAA
Organism: Chaetodon trifasciatus; assembly: GCA_037975065.1. Taxonomy (NCBI): domain Eukaryota; kingdom Metazoa; phylum Chordata; class Actinopteri; order Chaetodontiformes; family Chaetodontidae; genus Chaetodon; species Chaetodon trifasciatus. The sequence goes on from JBBMOE010000023.1 coordinate 6,159,070, forward strand.
CAAAGGATCAAATGGGAGGAGAGTGCTAAACGCTGGTCTGACTTGATCCAAGCAAATATAAATACACAACGTGCTGCTCTCTAAACAGAGCTGCTTGCAAAGATGAACATAGAGGATATCACAAAACGTTCTGTGAATGTGACGGCTGTAAAAATGGACTTTGGGCAGGATTTTCTGCTTTGACCCTCTCTGGCATCGCAAATATTTAATTTGGCTGTAATTATTTACAGAGGATGATTAACGTTTTCGAGATAAATCAAATATACAGCACGCAGCATTTGTTTTTACTAAAAGTTGATGATTTATTAGCTTTGTTGGAAACAAATAATTTCATGTAATTAAGTACAATGGAGCTGGTTATCTCTCTGTCTGTGAAGATAACTTTGCATAGAGAGAGTGAAAGTGGACAACTGACTGCAGGGTGAAGTGTGCCATCTGCAACAGATTTCCTTCTGCCACTGAGCTTCCTTTGAGAAGAGCGAATCCACAGGGTCAAATCCTGATGCATATCACACAGCAGCTGGACGCTCTGTGTGTTTGTGTTGCCGCTAAACCTTCAACAAAGCGCCAAGATGCCTCCTTTCCAAGAGAGGTAGCACTGGGACCAGTTACATAATGGCACTGGCTACCTCTGCTTTTCCACACGACTGTTTGTGGTGTCTGATATTTGAACCCTTCCTTTGATGCCCTTCATCAGAGACCAACAGCTGACATCTAATCACACTATGGGGCGACAGATATGGACTCTTCTACCAGTTGTCTGTGTGTTAAAGGACAAAAATGTGCAAACTATATTTACAATCGTGTCTATCGTCATGTTTATTTAAGTGGTTGATGAAAGCTGTGTGACCATTTAATCCTTTCAGGTCAGCTTGTTCTGCCCTGTAGTGCCTTGAACTTATAGTTTTTGGAAAAGCCCTCGTGTTACATATTGGCAATACATTACTGAAGCACAGACTTTGAGCAAAAAGCCTGCTCGGAGACCAGCTTGAGACATGCATGAGAAATTTCTAACCTTTCTCAGGGTTCAGCGGGCTCTGGCTCTCTGCCTAGAATCGTCAAAGTCTGGATGATGCTTGGGCCCTTTTGATTTCTAAAATATAAAAAGACAGTTTCTATAAACAGCAATAAAACAAATGAGAGAATTAGAGAAGTGATGGTAACACTCCTAAATTAGAATGAAAATAAAATATAAATGTCTGAACCAGTGGTTCTCGGCCTTTTTGTGCTGTCTGAGCCTCTAAATGAAGTCAAATCGTGACCCCTTGTTGAAGGTTATATTTAGATAGATATGTGCCTCTCTAGCTTCATGTCTTAATCATCTTGTAACCCTTCAGATGTATTTGTGACCCCTTGTGTCCTGAAGCCCAGTTTAGGAACCATTGGTCTAAACATTAGATGCATGAGGCCAGATCACCACTTGGATATAAACTTTCTGTAAACATTTTTGGTTTTGTACAAAAAAAAAGAATATACTGCAAATTTAGTCATTTTACTTCAGCTGCACAAAAGAAATCCTTGCTCCTGTACTTCTTCTGGAATTAAAGCTTTTCTCCAGTCATGTGATTTATTGGAAATTCATAATTTTAAGCTTTCAAATTAGTCAAGTTGTTTATGGGAGCTGAATTTTCTAACATTTTTCCAGGAGCAGTGTGTTTTCAGGAGGTGACCACTAGATGTCATAGTTGCTCGGTTTTCAGAAATGTTGAGAAACGTGGTGACAAATCTTTACAGCTATGCTGAGAAGAACACTGATGGCTAAAGAAGGTTGTTTCCATGCACGTTTTGCACATTTGTTTGCTTCTCTTTGCTTGCAAAATCCAAATATTTCCATTGTCATACATAGATGATGCATGTTTGTTAGACTGATTTACAGTCGATGTCGACACTTTTCAATTAGACTTTTGCAGAAATTTACAAATGGCCATAAAGGAAGCGTAAATGCTTTTAATTACATTACATCCCTGATTATTTCAGTGTTGTTTTATGTGCTTTTTTAGAAAAACAGAACTCATGTATTGTACTTTAGTGTTTTTTTTAAATATCAAAAGCATTAACATTTAACCTTTTACAGGAATTAGATCAAATTTTAGAATTGCTTTTGAAAAGTAAAATGAATTTCACTCTAATAAGCAATCATCCTAACTTGAGTGCAAAAGTCCTGCTTAATGCTGAAAAAGTCTACCTTTAACGCATCACTTTCCCTCTGCACAGTCAGAACAAAAGGAGGGTATCAGCCCCCACATGATATTCTCCTTCGCCCCCTCCTTCCCTGTCTTGCTTCTTCAATTTCTCCTCCGTCTAAATTTCTCTCACTGTGCATCTCTCCATCTTTCCAATTCAAGTCAGACAGATGCCTCTCCGGAACTTCAGAGCTGTGGAGTGGAAGTGATGAAAGCCACAAGCCGGGTCCCACTGCAAGACCCCAGCTCCTCGTCTGCCAGCACAAACTCCCTCATTTAGAAGCACATCCTGGAACTGGGGCTGCTTTTTAATTAAAGCCTTGGTGGATTGGGCGAGACTTAGTAGAGGTTGCGAGGGAAACTTTAAAGTTGCACTTGACAGGTATATTTAAGTTCACCAAGTTTGACCAGATGGAGCATGTATATTGTATAAGTCTTTGAATACGGTGGTGGTGGGGTGGAAAGAAATATATCAAACAAGCAAAAAGGGGGGAAAGAAATCATGGAGGGGGGAAAAAGGAAAAAAGGAAGAGTGGAAGGGTGGGTGCTAGTTGAGGGNGAGCAAGCAGAGCACAGCCTTCTGGGTGAACCTTAGAAGTTTCAGCAAGGAGCGTCTCAGGATTGAATTCACTAAGAGCAGCAGTCTTTATCTGGCATCAGATAAAATAAGACATTTGAAAGACTTAATTGTTAATATTCATCAATATGTGTAATTATGCAGTGAAAAGTGAAAAATGCATTACAAGTTCCTCCACAGATGAATGGACGTGTCCCTCAGAGAGGACACTTCTAACGTGTCCTTTTATGATTCATTAATCCGTCTTCACTAATCAGCAGCATCTCAACATCGGACAAACAAACACGGCAAAGTCAACTGATCAAAAAGAGCCCAGCATGCAGTATTGAACTGCGCTCCCTTCACCAAATCATCTTTGGGCACAGACATTCGGTGGCTTTACTTTGGAGAAAACCCCCCCATCCCCCCCGCCGCTTATGAATGCTCTTCATCCAAAATGAAGTTTTCAAAGTCTCACAGTCTCAACATGAACAATTTGTCCAAAGGAAAGCAGTAAGATGTATGTAAAGCGCCTCTCTATAACATACAGTTTGAGATGTAACTTGCTTTATTTGCTGTGAACAGTATTTGATTTAAATGAAAAGGATAATAAATAAATGAATGAACAAGATGCAGTTCTTTTGTTTGTTTGTTTTTTTTCTTGTGAGTGAGGAAAGACTGAAGAGCTTTGTATTTGCTCCCTCTAGTGAATAATCATGGAAATGGCAAAATGGACGCTTGATCATGAAAGCTGAACAGGAATTGTTTGTTCATCAGCAGAAAAAGTCTCTTTGCATCTTTGCATGCATTCATTTGACATTCTGTCTTTTTAAGCAAAGTCATTTCTATAGATTAAAAAAACAAACAGCTAAATAAACAATATCACACTGTATTCTCTTGATGTAAAAAAAAAAAAAAAAAAAGCTTCAGCCAGAGAAAATCTGAATTCCCTGTTGGTCAGCTTGACTATTTCCCAACACCCAGCACTTCTGAGCCTTTGGCCAGCACTTACACTTTGATTTCATCATCACACTGGACTGAGATAATTGGGAAATTTCAAACTGTTGAGGAAGTAATTTTTACTGGCAGTGTATCCTATAGACATAGCATTTTACTTAATGTGTATCCTCTGGTTAATCTTTGGTTTTTATTTTGATTATTTTTTAATTTAATTTGCTTTTGGTTGGATTATTTTGTTTGTTTTTTTGTTATGCTGTATGACAGTATTGAGAAAAATGAGTCCCACCCGGAGAAGCATTAACTCCATGCTACCTTTTACAATAACATACATAAAAAAAACAGAAAGGTACGAAATGACCTCTCTGTTATTAATTGCCTGTGTCAAACACATGTGCACGCCCACTGCAGGGCACATCTTTGGCTCAGATGGTACTTCAGTGAGCAGTTAAGATTTAAAAGCACCGGGCAGTTCTCTTTTGCTTCTGTGAATTAATAATCAAAGAAAAAGAGGAAGAAGGAGTGAGGCCTTCAAAAATCAATGGAACCGTCAACAAGGCTGGGTGTTGTGTGGGCCTTCCCTCACCTGGGTGACTGTGTGTGTGCATGTACTTAGCTGTGTGTGTGTGTGTGTGTGCTCGTGCACATGCATGACCATGCTCATACAAGCTGCAGCAGATCCATGGTGGCAAAGCTCTTGCACAAAGCCAAGCAATCATTCCAGCAGTTGTACATCTAAATCAGCGGCAAACAGAGAGCAGAGCTAACTTGTGTAGAGACAGAGCACTCTTTTGGGTTTGCTCCTTCTAAACACCAGTTGTCTCCTCCAATCACTGTGGTCATGTCTGCATTATTGATACAGCAGGGGCCTGAGGGGCCCAGGCTCAGATGGTGCACAGGCTTACAATGTTCTCCTGTGTGTCTGGAGAGAGTCTGGTTGTTGAGAGAGCTCAGAGGTAAGCTAGGACAAAACTAAAATTAGGCCCAAAGCTGAAAACCTGAGCCAACTTATTCTGGTTTAACTGAAAATAAATGGTAGCAAGGTCTCTCCTGGGAGAGATGATGGTCAGGGATTGCACCAGCGTCTTATATGGGAACACAGGGGAGTGATGGAGAGGGAAAGGAGAGCATGAGACACAGCAACAGACGCAGTGTGGAATAAAGGAGAATCACATTTTCATCATTTAAGGACATTTTCAGCGCCATTCTGTCAGTCCATTCTGTCAGTTATTAATATTATGAAGTGAATGTGTACCATGCCGATCTGATCATGCAGTTCTCAGACTATAGTTAATGATACAATGGAGGAGACATTTATTACTAATATGAAACAAATTATTAAGAAAGTGAAAATCACCCGGCAGCTATTTTGATAGTCGATTAATTGTTTAAATCATTTGTGAAGCCAAAAATCATCAAACAGAAGCACAAAATTGAAGATGCAAGCTTGATCTCCGGATGATGTGATGGTCGTTTTCAGTATTTTCTGACATTTTATTGATGAAATAATTAATAATCAGCTGATAAATCAATAGTGGAAATCATTACTTAGCCCTTTTATACGTGATACTCGGAGTAATCAGTGTTGTGATACACTGACTGAGGACGCTCATATTGTCAAAAGACAAACAGACACAGTGTTTGACACGATACTTTAATAAACCCATTAATCTCTCAGCACATTACTTCAGGTTTTTCTTTTATTATTTGAGCGCTGCAGGAGCTGTATGAATTCTTTGCCTCCAAATGGATCATTTAACAAGACTTGGGTTTTTCAGGTCTTTCCAGGGCCTTCCAGGGCTACATTTCAATTGAAGCTCAGTTCTGTGAAACGCACTAATAATTAGATGTAACATAAGCGATTGGTTAAATGCTCCGGCAGCGTGGCCTTTTGTTCTGGTGAAGCGCAGTCTCCACTTTTCTTCTGGGGTTAATGTGATAGGCTGTAATTGGCTCAAGAAGCCGGCCGGGTCACAGTTAATTTGGCATCTGCTTTTTCATTCAGCCTAAAATAAATTGCCTCAAATTTAATAAAGCGCCACATTTCATTAGACACCATGCCTGAGCAGGAAAAAATAAAACAAGGGGACATGAAATAAATATGGATTAAATTACAAACAAACGATTTGTTGTATTCAATTAGTGTTATTTGACATGAGAAATACTGATTTAACAGCACATAAAAAACATAAAGCGGACATTAAAGATAGTGGACATGAGATATTTTAACAGAAATATTACAATAAACATTTTATTTTGTAGTTCCTCAAATATCAGATTTTTTAGTTAATAAATTGCATTTGTTGAATCTATTTGATATGTTCTCACCACCTTTTAATGAGTATGAATCAGCGCTCACTGTTCGAAGCATAAAGACCTAATCAAAGCTGGAGTCAAAACAGAAAACAGTTCGTGATGACCACCGTGTTCATGCAAGCTAAGTTCAGCTTTTAATATTTTAAGTAACGGGGCAATATTTATTCACATCTGTCATAAAGGAATTGGGAATGTGGTTTACCTTGATGTGTTTTGATTTATTCTGCAAGCCCTGAGGTTATACCCGTGAATTAGAGAGCATCAATAAGGAAAGACCATCTCCCGTATCCCAAAAGTGATAATTACCAACATCACTATTGATCTGACTATTGATGCATTGCTAATTGTTTCTTGCAGTTATTTATTTAATTCCATCTCTGGCCATGTGAATGTGTTGACCTTGTGCAGCAGGAAATATAAGGGTTGTTCAGAAGAGGAAAAACACACATTAAGATTCACCTTTAAAACCTTAAAACAGCAAGGACCTTTTCTCTTTTCCATCTAAAGCAGGGAACTTGCTTATGATCTGTTCATGAGTTTGAAAAGCACAAGCAGAATGGCAATTTGAGCGGAGACAACATCGCCTGATACTTTAGTTTCCTCTTCACCGCAGCCTTGAAGAGCGATGTTCTTGAAAATCTCCACAGACATTACTGAAGGTTCAAGATGGCATCATATCGATCAATTACAACACTACATTATCTAAGATATAGAATAATAATGAAGATTATTCATCATTAAGGGTTTATTGGATTTAGCGCATCAAAAATGTATTCATATCTCTTAAATTAGTTTCTCTACACATCAGTCCTAACAGAGACTCAAGGTCTAACTTCATGAGAACGTAATTATATTTGGGATAAATAGTGAAAGAGGGGATTTAGAAATAGCTTTGGAATTTAATATTTACTCAAAAAAGTTTGTGGCCAGACTCCAAGTTAAAAGTCTGTACAGATACATATGATCTATATATTTAAACCAAAGACCTCTTTTTGTATTGAATGTATTCTCACCGAAAATGTGCTCAATATGATGAACATCTCATTAGTTATTCTGAATAATCAATGTTTGGCAAGCCTGCAAGGATAATGCACTGACTAGATGCAAAACCAACAACACTATATCAAATCGAACACCTTGAAATGGACGCAGTTCTTTTGTAAAGTAACTTTTCCAGTGACCAACAGACTTTAGACTGAAAGAAAACCAGCATGATATCCCTTAAGATGTACTATTAACACTCTCCTGGGTGGTTGAGTTTATTGAAAGGTAGCCCCTTGAGATGTAGCATCTCATTTTTAACGGGATCCATATGAATCTCATTTCGGATGCAGATCACTTATTGTCTTTTGTCTGACCTTTTTCGGCTGTGGTGACATAAAAGCAGAGTATACTTTTTCTGATTTATTCTGAGAAAATGGCCACAAAGGATTAAAATTTTTTTTTTTATATATATTTCACTGCAGTTAGTTCATAAATTAGAGGCCATATTGTGTGTTTTGCACCTGATTTTATCTATCTATGAGCAGTCAGTTCAGGATGTTAGTATATTATCATAAGCTGTTCGGTCATCTGTGCCTCGTGATGTGAAGTGGACCAGGTTAGATTTCAGAAAGCAAAAGAAAATAAAAAGAAAACTTCCAACATTGTGGCCAAATACAGTGGATGAAAATGTCAGTTTAACAGTTTGCAGACGTGTGAGTTGCCTTCATCTGAAGACGAGAGGAGGTGACAGCGTTCGCAGCAGCTTAAGAATAATCAGAACTGGCTTTGGTGTTAAAGTGATTGCATCAGCTCTGAATTGCCAGGAGAACGCTTTGTTGTTGTGTTTTTGTCAGGGTGCTACTTATGATGTCAAAAAGTGAAAAATTGTAATCTACTTGTGGGAGACTATTGTTTTTCATTTTATCATCATCAGGTGGCTGAAACCTTGGAAATAGAGGGAGATATTTGTTTTGCTTTGGTTATGAAGCTAAATGCGTGTAGCAGGTCATTAGTGTGATAGCAGGACGGACAATCCACTCTGTATATGAGACCACGGGTGCTTTGGGACATGCACTGCATTCAACGCACATCATGGCTTAATGCAGTGTGTGTGCATGTGTGTGCGCATGTGGCCGTATGTGTGTGGGAAGCCGTGGTCCGTGGAGACAGCTGGCCTTTGCCAGGACATCTGGTACCTGTCACAACACTTTGTGTGTGTGTGTGTGTGAGCACTTCATTGGTGTGCCCTGCCCAGTTCTGCCCACCCATCAGGTGCCTGGTTAGACCTTTAGTCAGAGCTGTAACAGAACATCAGCAAGGGCCATGTAGGTGTCTAACGCAAGGAGTGTGTCAGGCTTGTGTCCCAGCATGGTGGTAGGAAGCCCTTGAATGGGGGTACAGTCTCTTAACGCATCACACACTGAGGGTTTTTGGATTTCATCCAAGAGAGGGGTGATGATGTGAGCAGATATGGCATCGCTGGCCTGAGGAGGAGTCTGCCTAACTGGTGACCTCAGTGCCTTCACCACACATAACCCACGGCTGAATCTCATCTAATAAAGCATTGTTCTGACACAGCAGTAGGTGATGCGTTACGGCTTTTGATGGAATACGTGCACATACACACATGCACATATTTACAATGGATGTCAGGGGTTGATGATTTGAGGATAATTACAGTGTATTTATTTTCTCCTGCTCTTCCCTCTGTCTCTCCCTCCAACTCCCGCCCCTCCAGATTGTGAAGCCAAGCCTCTAGCAGTGTAGTGCTGAAGGTGTGTTTGTGCTGTTATGCCCTCTGGCTTGGCTGCCAGCTTACTCCCACTGATCTGAGCCAGAAGGCAGACTGCCGAGGAATACCGATCACCTTGCCCAGACCGAATCCTTTGAGCTCTCTCTGGCATCTTTCCCCCTTCTGCCAGTTTCCTCCTCTGCTCCTCTCTTCCCCCTTCTGAAGTTGACAACAAAGACATCCTCAGGGTCCTCCTTGATGTGAGACCCTCTCTTGATCTTTTTTCCCTATGTTTTTGTACCTTATAGTTGCACTACTTTCATATTCCGCTAGCACAATATTTACACACCAGAAGACAAAGAAACAGGGGTCTTTTCATGTAGGAACCCCTGCCAACATGTTAATCACCTGAAGACCTGCAGTGGTCATGTTGGCCCGGCAGAGACAAGACATTAGTGAGACACCGCTGCACCTCACTGCCGCCTATTTGACCATAGCCTTAAGACATTTTGCTATCTATCTATCTATCTATCTATCTATCTATCTATCTATCTATCTACTTCATAGGTCTGTCAGTACAAGAATCAGTGCACTGTCATTGGAGCCATGGTATCCAATAAGACTTACTCCTCCACATACATCCTCCTGCCTCTTCTCTCCTTACCCCACCCCGCCCCTCAAGCCCTCAACACCCCACCACCGACCCCCTGCCTCCATGAAGAGAAATCTCTGAAGAGCTAATTAGTGGTGGAATGGAGTCCAGGAACAGCCAACGGAGCTGAAGAAGGGAGATTGGCGCTGGTGCTGGCTTTATCGGTCAGGGCCTGACAGAGGGGTGACAGCGAGTGGAGGCAAACCACCGGCTCACAACTGACAGAGACAATAAAGTGAGCCTGTGAGCCAGAGAGAAAGAGAGTGACAGACAGGCAGGCGAGGCGAAAAAGATGGCTTCTCAGGGCTGTCCTGTGGTCTTGGCAAGCAGCTCAGTCCCAGTCAACTTTCCCCTGTTCCTGCCAAAGCGTTGTATTTATTGACCATCCCATATCATGGTGCAATACTGTGCAGCTAATCCGAAGAGTTTGTAATCTTGACTCAACTCAGTTTCAAAACACCTGTTTCACATCATATGGATTATTCACATTCTGCAGTGTTTACTCTAAAAAACCTTAATATCTGAAATACTGTGTGTTATGTACTTTAAATCCTTTCCATGTGAAAGTGGTACTACAGTAGAAACATCAGATTTTATCCAAGTTTAATGGTGCGATAATAAATAAACAGAAGTTTTCTTTTTGGAGGCTTTAAATATTACACAAACATTAGCAAAAGTATGTAGCCACAAATGGACTTTATGGTGTAATGATTTTCAATTGTATTACAAGTATTTTTTCACACACTAATAAGATTTTAATACAGTCGTGGCAATAGTAACCATTTGTTTTACATTTTTCAGTTAATTATCCTCACAAGAAAAGTAAGAATTTTGGAGCTAAGGCAATTATTCTGCCACGGTTGTGTATTGCATTAGTGTATTAATAAAGTGAAATTAAAACATTATTTCAACGCTGTGAAAAATCACAGAAAATGTTTTGTTGTTGTGGGTGGGGTGAGGCTGTTAAATGTACAATAACATGCTGCAGGTTTTTAGTTAATCCATTTTTACTGGTATCATTATCATAGTAGTTTTCTTGAATTGAACTAAATGGAATAAATGATGACTGGGCCCTATTACAGAAGTGTGATAATTGTACCCAGCCCTAGTTTTCAAATGAGGAGAAGATCTGTACTTCATTAGTTCATAAACATTAGTGTATTTTAGTGCTTGAAGATACAGTTTTATTAATTTCTTTTAAAAAGTTAGATTTACAATAAAATCATGGTCCACTCTGGAAAAAATGAATGAGAAAAGTGGCATGGAAGAAGAAGAAAAATGAGAAAAGAAGTGGAAGAAGAAGAAGAAGAAGAAGAAGAGGAGGAGGAGGAGGAGGAGGAGGAGGAGGGGATCACCTGCTGACGAAGTTAAACGTTGAATGGGCGTGGTTGGCAAAGTTTGAACGTCCGCGCGGACACAAAATATTGCCGTTGCTTCGGTTCAGACGTTTATGACGACGCTTTAAAGGTAAATACGAGCGCGCGTAAACGAAATGCTAATGGCGTCAGCAGTTTCAACCGATAGCATAGCTTTTTAACTTACTGGCGACACAGCAGGTCTCGTGTCAAAGGTATTGTAGCGCGTGTAAGAGACAAATTACGTAAAACTAGCAAGCTAACTGCTACTGCAGATATGAAACAGAAGTTTACGTCGCTGTTCCTAAAAGCGCACAGTCATGCTAGCTTACCGAAGGCTTGCTAATGGTGTATGCTGTGGCAGCTAGCTACAGATAATACTGTTATATTTCACTGCGTTCCTTTCTGTCAACATGTAATGAATGGAAATGACCAGGGTGGTGTAGGAAAACCATTTTTTTTAACCTTGTTAAAAATTCGGAGCACAGAGTTCTTCAGTTCACTGGCCTTTTTCAGGGATAATTAGGCCCATGTTGATGATGACCTTCATATTTAACAACCAAACTCCAAACATGTCTTTAAAAAATGGCATCTGGCCTGGCATTTGAAAAAGAAAACAGTGAGATGGAAAACAGGCTACCAAGGAAGAAGCTGAACTGACTACAGTGCTTGAGCTAACAGCTAAATACACTAGTTAATTTCAGAGTATGTGATTCATGAGAAAACAGCGATTAGCCTTTTACAGACCTGATGCATTGTTTCTGCCTTTCCAGGTGGATTGTGTCTCTACATGGTGATATCAGTGCAGGCGTGTGCTGCTCAAGCGTAGTTGATTTAACCAGCTAAGGTGGACATTAATGTTAAATAGAAAGAAGACCAAGAGGCTCTCCTTGGACCCCGGGAGAAATGGATGTCTCCTGCCATTTGTCGCCTATTCTGCCGTCACTCCACTGCTGGAGCTGCCTACATCTCCACCAATTTGTGAGTACTAACTTGCTTCATACTGGCTTGCAATAGGCCTCTTCCCACAGAAGATGCTTTGACATGTCTAGGCTGTAAATGCTAAAATTAATTGTGGCTTGAACTCCATTGAGCTGCCTCGGCTTTAGGCTCCTGCTGTTGTGCATGTTGGCTCACTGTCACGCTGTCGTGTCGTGACAGAACACAACTATGGTTAATGTTACTACTGACGCCTGTGCTTCTGTTTTACTATGACGAGTCAAAATGTCTGCTGTGAACGAGGCCTGTTGTGTGTTTAAGGCATGGGCTTTGATTGTGTAGGGGTACATTTCTACCAACTTTGAAAAAACCTAAAATATCCCTCCCAACATTCTGGCTCGCAATCAAAAAGGCTTTAACAGATTTTCATTTTGGTTGGTTGCCATCCACACCGTTGTGTTCCCAGTCCACGAGAACAGGCTTTTTACAGCCAACTGTCAAGACTGCAGGACCTGAGTGTTTGATACTCAAAAGATAGATTTCCAGCCACAGCTGTCAGGGATAAAGCTTTAAAAGCCTGTTCTATGCCAAACAGCAGATAAACAAAGTTAGCAACCAACTGGTCAACACAGTGGAATATTTAGCAGCGAAAGAGTCAGATATTTTTCTCAGGAGTTGGAGACCAAAACAGAGCTAAAAGGAGGCTTACATTCATGCTGCTCTGTATCTGCAGTATGTGTAAATAAACAACTGTTTGCTAACAAGTGCAGCGTATCAACTTAACAACGTGCCACTGGTTTATTTATAGCTGATTTCCACTGCTCCAAAGCGGCCAAAAAAGTTTTTACTTGCAGTTTTTGTAAGTTTTAAATAGGACCAGCTAGATTGTGCTGTATCTTACACACAGCACTGTGGTGCGTGGATACTCAGAGGCTCCCAGCCAAGCTCTGCTCTGGTATATAAAACGTGTCTTATACATTTATCTGAGCTTACCTCTGTCAACTATTATCAAAGACAGAAAGGGTAACAAGAAGCAACGGGCATGATCTGAGTGAGGAACACACACAAGCTTTTCCCTGGCAGGTGTCAAAAATGGTTTAAGAGTGAGAAAGTATCTAACATAAGAACAAAAGATACTAACGATGTTTGCTCCACTATACCTAACGTGGCCTGAGCATAAGGTAAAGGTCAGAGAGGTGGCATTACACTTTTATGATAATCATTTATTTATTTTGTCAAGTAAATCCAATCAGAATGCCTGCGAGCTACCCAGATAGCAAACAGGGATAATTAGCATCACTGGGAGAGGTGGCGTCTCCTTGTACTCTGGCCTCCACTTGCTTTTATCTGTAGAAGAGGTGAGGTGGTGGAGAAGCTAAATATTGATGGAGCTGCCCATACTCAGTGAAACTCAGACACACTGTCCAGCTTTGTTAAGGGCTATGTTTCATTGCTGGGCTCTCTTCTCACATACACTAAGAACGACAAGTTTCAATCATTTTTACTTTTTTTTTTCTCTCTTGTCAACATGTGCGTAATCTGTAATTAAATTGTTGCCCCCAGATTTATTTACCAAACATGACATGTCTGTTTACCTTGGGTTGCTTTCAGACGTGTAGTTTGGTTCCCTTGTCCAGATGAAAGAAAAGAAACATTTTATTTAACGCTGACATGTTACGAATGAACCAAGAGTTGTAAACATAACGTCACTTGAGCTGAATTATGATACAAACTGTCGAGTGAATTAATTGGACAGTTTGGGCTTATTTTCATCCTCAGTGCTGTGAAGTCCCACGGAGGAAAATCGAAATTCTTTATTCTGTTGAGTGACAGGAAGTCATGCTGCACATCACTGAGCCTTGGTTTTTAGTGTTAGTGGATGGTGCAACTCCTCTTTTTCGAAGTAATGACGGACAGTTAGAAAGAGAGGATAGAAGCGAGGTGTGTTGTGCCATGATGTGTGTTAATTTATGGATGTCAGACCTCAGTGGCTACATAAGTTGAAGTGTTATGAAGCTGAAGGTGTGTGTTTTCTCATTGAGAACATTGTTGCTATGTAAGCAAAAAGTCAGGGTGAGCCATCCACGAAAATGGCAACTCACTTCTGTTCCTCTCTAGGCATTTCTATGTGAGCTAATTAGCTTTCAAGCTCTTCTTAGAATATTATGCTTTGTCTGCTGGGATGTACACCGGGGATTGTTACAGATATCTCCTCTGTGTTCAAACTCACCACCTCTGGAATGTCCCCTCTGTGATTCCCCAAAAGAGTTCAGTTGCATGCTAATTAACTCGTGTTTAGAAGATGTAGTGATAAGAAAAATGACTCAGGATGTAGAATTATCTGTCCAAACAATCCACCCCCAAGACACGGACTTGTTGCAATAAACTTGGAAGTACACTGTTTCAAGGATACACTAGTTTGCACTGGAATAATAAAGATTTAGATTTAATAATTACTTATTACTAACCATGCCAGGCTGCGCAGCGTTCCTTTATGAATCTCTTGTGGTCGTTGGTTTCACGTCTGATGCGCCTGACTGAATTGTTGAAGTCAGAAATGTGCTACATTACCCTGTGCATACTTCTCTATCAGTTCATGAAGGCAAGAATTAACCACTGGAGGTCAGCAAAAATGAGATTCACTTTGGTTTGAGTTACTTTTTAACATTTCTCAGTGACTAAAAAGTGGATATTACACTTCTTGTGTAACACACATTTAAGAGACTTGACAAATAAAGGATGTATATATTACTCTATAAAAATGAAACTGTGCTTAGCTGTGGAGTAAATGATGCTTGGATAACATGCAGTACATTAATGCTGAAATGCTTCTTGGCACTGCAGCTACATCATGCAGAGCCCTGATCTGCTTCATGAGCGGTGCCCATTGTAATGTATGTCCTTTCTCATTGTGCTGCAGTTTTCCCATGGATGCTAATCATAAAGCCTATTAGACCCTCAAGGCATTTCTAAAGGCACCCAGAGCTGCAATATTGATTAGAGATTGTCTCCTGAGTACTAGAGGTCAGTTTGAGTTGCTGAAGTCTGTTTACCTCTGTTTGGATTGTTACTGCTTATAACTGAAAAGGCCAAAACAGAAAAAAAAAGGACAGCAGATGTCAGTGGACAAACTGGGGAGCTGTTTTGTCCTCAAAACAGTGATTGATGGTTGTCCAAATTAGAACAGCTCTGGCAAATGAAATGCAGTCCTTCATTGTGGCTACTGGGGAATGGTATTGTCCTGCCTCTGTGCTTTAGGTTTGCTTAAGACATTCGTTGTATACCTTGGGGTGTGCTGAATAATTAATGGTGCCCTAATGACAACTGTAGTCCTAGATATAAGAACGACCTTAAGAACATTGATCTTTTTTTGATGATCACTTTGAACTATAAATCTATTTACATTTGACCCTGGCAGATCTAGAGCCAGTGTTTGAGTTGAAAAATTCAAA
This sequence comes from Chaetodon trifasciatus, assembly GCA_037975065.1. NCBI lineage: Eukaryota > Metazoa > Chordata > Actinopteri > Chaetodontiformes > Chaetodontidae > Chaetodon > Chaetodon trifasciatus. The sequence continues at coordinate 6,174,196 of JBBMOE010000023.1, forward strand.
CTAATGACAGAGTGAATCACAGGCGAGCATCCTCCTTTAGCTCAATAATTAAGATTTTTTAATATAACATTACTGCATGTAATGTGAAAGGGAAGCTCTTAATGACGAACGGACTCTTTTGACCTTCTTGTAGCTCCTGCACATTCACTCTGTGGTTCAGTCTCGGTTCAGTAACTCCATTTCCACTAGCAGGCAGCCGTTCTGTAGCAGACAAACTCTGATAAACCCACTGGTCACAACGTACTCTGCGCCAAGCAAGTAGCTGGTGATGAAAGGTGAGTTTTTAGCAGCTAAAGAGCCAGATATTTTCATCAAGTAGGTCAATGGCGAACCATGAGGGATTGCAAAACGTTTGACTTCTCATTTTGGATTTATTAAAATTCTCAAAGATGATCATAAAGTCTGAAGTCTAAGTTTTCTCACCCAACACCACTACAACAAAAAAGCAGGGATTGCAGGGATGGTGCTAATCATTTTTACATCATACTGAGTTCTTTGGCTTTTCTCTGTGCTGACACCAAAAACAGGTACACATCCGCTGAGCCCGAGAAAATTTGTACTGGACAGATGTGTACAATAAGTGAATGAAAAATGCTTCTTGATCCGCTGCTGTAACATGAAGCAGTAGCCAAAATTAAGTGATATGGAAATGCTGCAGATGTTGCAAATGTTGCCATGATAAGTTTAAAGTTTGGAAATGTAAAATATCAAGACATTAAAGGTAAAAAAAAAACAAAACATAAAACGATACTGTCAAACCTGAGTATCTGAAGACAACAGCAAAACAAGTCAGAGCTGCCAGTCTCTCAGTAATCTTTTGTCTTGCTGTAGATGAAGTATGATGTAGTCGACCATGGTTATATTTATCGCTCTATAGCTCTGTTGTGAATATATAGCATGCCGTTTCTGTGAAAGGTTAGAAGGAAGCTACAGGGAGAGGTCTGTTGCTTTGTCTAGCTCTAAGTGGAGGTGACAGCATTCAAACATGGTGACCTTGCGAAAGGGACCAGTGACGGGCTTCCCTGTGACTGAAGGAACATTTCTGGAGGCACCCTGCAAGGCTTTTTCGTTTGCGAGGACATATCATCAAGGGAGCCTGCATGTCGGCGATAAGAGTGGCTTTTTTTATTTTTTAGTTTTTAACGTGCTGCCAGTGGCACTACATCAGCAACCTCGCTTCAGCTGCACAACCCAGGCTTTGATAGGCATGGCTGAAAACTGGCTTGTGAGGGAAGTGTATATTGATACGGTAAAACATATTTCATCCTGAAAGTATACCGTGTATTGATTTTAGAAAGTTGTACTACATAAAAGTAACATAAGGTGTGTTAAAAGAAATATGAAAGCTTGCAGATGAGGAGGTACACTAAGTTGGAGCGCTTTATTCATCCTTGGATCAGTGATTATTCACAAGATTATACACAGTCGATACTTCAAAAATGACTTCAAATTCATAAAATGCTAAATATATACAGGTTGGGAAAAGCATGTAGAGGACTGTCAAGGTTTTTAAAGGTTTACTTAGCAAAAGTAATAGATGAGAGATGTCAGTTTCACAGTTTATAAGCCCCTTGTGTCCCTGGTGGGCTGCTGTAGCCTCTGGCCATTCTCCCCTTACCTTAGGCATCACCTGGAAAAAAAACTGATGCTTCTAGTCATTCTGCATGCCTGCATCTGTCTGAAAATAATTGGTCAGGAACCTTCTCTCCAAAAAGGGGCCATGAAAGAGTAATAGCTTGCAGCAAAAACACGCATGTCTGACAGATCATATTTGAAACTGAAAATGTATGGACCTACACTATGTGCACTACAAACCTCATACCTACTTTAAAGAAAGTTTCCTTTACTTTATCAACACCACTGAGGAGACAAGCGTGGGGTCAGTGCAGTTGAACATTAGCTTTGCTGAGGGCTTCTTAGCAGGCAATTTATGACTCAGAGAGCCTCTAATGTGCAGTTTGCTGTTGATTTATGAGCAATCTCAAAACAGAAAGCACCTATTTATTGAATAAGTCACCTTTCCAAAATAAAAGTAGAAGTGCTTTAATTGAATGTAAGACTGAAACACTGTTCTGCCTTAGTTACGGTGTTGAACAGTGGATTAGTTCTAATTATTTAAAATAGAAATAGTCTCCAATTTTGCACGTTGTCACATTTCTTATACAGTTCCTGTGAGGCTTTTTGTTAACGTCGGTGGTGGATCAGATGAGCTACTGCAGCACAGTTTCTCCTTTCCACTGGGTGACTTGACCTTTGAAGCCTCGTGAACTTGTCGTGCATTTGATGTGCAAAACCTTACTCTGCAAAGTGATGAGCATCTCAAAGAAGCACAAAGGAGCAAAAAGAGGGAAATTGTATTCAAATTATCGGTGAAAAAGAGCCTGACTAAATGGAAATACTCAAATAAGGATACGTTAAAACTTGCAGTATTTGAGTTTCTGCCTGTTACCATAACAGAGGGTATTGGCAGGCGGTTAAAACCATGGCCCAAATACAGCACTGCATTTCTCACATGGAAACTTCCCTTTCTTCACACCACTATTGTCCATCATCCCTGCGAACAACAACAATAGATATCTGATATTCAGTCACATCCTCATATGCATGGGAATGTATGCACAAAAGGAAGATTGTTTTCTTCCTCATTCAAATGAAAATGTGTAAAAAATACATATTTATTTACTTGCAATCCAGTGTTGGGGGGACATGAAATGCATTCAGTGGTTTGGGCCTGAATCTTCACTGTGTAGCCAACCACTAATATCGTGGCATATCTCCATTTGCCATTCTTTTTGGCCATGTCTAATCCGGCAGAAGAAAGGCTCCTGTGCTCAAGCACTGGAGGGAAAACAATACCATTGGGCTTTGCTCTACCTGTAAGCTCACAGATGAGACAGAAACAGAGAAAATTAAGGGGGAAAAATCATTATTCTCTGAATGAGATGTCTTGGGTTTGATCAGAGTGTGAATCAAAGCCCGTCTCTTAGACTACTTAAACATTCACTTTTAAAATTCCAACCTGATTGTACTTTTATGGAAATTTCTTGCCATCAGTGGCTGCATTCTCTCCTGTCTCCAGGTCCTCTTGTATCCCTGTAGATATCTGACTCTGCCCTTCATTAGAATTCTCTTGGTAAGAAAGCAGGAGAAATGAGCAGGAGATGTAAATTCAGTCGAAAAGAAAAGGTTTAGATCTTTTCCTTTTTTGTCCAGGGAATAGACAAAAAAGAAAAATCATGGATATACCACATCATCGAGTCAAACCTGACACCAGGGCAGAAGACTTAAGAATTTCATTAAGAGTGTGTTACAGTGCATCACAATCACTGTCATCAGCATTGTACTTATACTGTATGTGGATCTTTTTTTTTTATTTTATATTGATGCTTCTGTTAAACAATAAAGGAATTTATGGTAATGATTGCAAGACAATTAGAAAATTAGAGGCTACAAATTTCAAAGACAACACAGCAACAATTTAGAAGTAAATGTTGGAGGATCTTGGAATCCTTAAATAGCATTAAACAGAGAAATTATGGTTGTAACCCTTATTTATTTAAGGTAAAAGAGTGTAGACACTTGCTCACACCTCAAACTACAAACCAGAGGAGACACGGCATCATTTCATTCACTGCTTGTGTTATTGGTTTAAAAAAGGATGAAGAGTATTATTGCTACTAAAGTTATTTTTATCATAAATTATGATTATTGCAATTTATGGGATAATATGCATAATATGCAGTTAGGTATTTACATATGCCAGAGACTGTTTCTGAGGACAATTAATGCTTTAAGTGTGCACCCATGTACAGATGGGATGAAGTCAAGGCACCAGTCTTTCCATGTGCTGTAACCATGACTTCAGCGTGTGCTTCCCTTATCAAACATGTCAGATATTTGCAAGGCGTCTTGCAGATTGTACGAAGTAAACTGTGAAGTCTAATATGCTGCTCTTTTTAATTATTTTTATGTCACTGAGGGCCTTAAATCCAAGCTCTTTCAGTTACAGTACTGCTGTGCACTCGTGAGTGTTTTGACTGTGCTCAAAGCCCAATGCACATTCAGTGTGGTTACTGGTTTAATGGTTAATTGGGGAAAAATAGTACAATTGCTTGGCCTCTGATATTGGTGCTTGCAGCTTCTCTGTATCTGTAAAGCTGGAGAGCCTCACAGTTCTGTGTGAAGCAGCACCCACATTGTAGACACATGTATGTGTTTGTTAGATGATATGTCATTGACTGAATGCAAGCCAAACATGTACTGCACACATGACAAGCAAAATGTGCTTTCATTGTATGTGTTAAAAGTACATAATCAAAAAATATTTCATAATGCTGTAGACTAACGGTGTCAACATTTACAGGAGATGCTGAAAGAAAAGCTCTGGTTTTTCATGCAGAAGTGAATGAATGAAAACTTCACTGCCGTTTCATTAGTATTGTTAAAATTCATGAATTCATGCTGAATTCATGCCTCAAGTTGTTGTAGTTTCCATGGCATTAATGAAGGTTGCCAGCTAATGTTAGCTGGATAACAACAAGTTAACCACTGTGTGGCGCTAAAAATGTTAACATTAAAACTCAAACTAGCTGACGCCTCATTCAGTTAACGTCGTCCCCGGCTGTTTAAACTGGCAGACATATACGTCAGAGGTGATTGTTAACTTCACTTGCATGAAAGTGGTGACATCGACATTTTGTAAGCACAAGGTGAAACTGACGTACTTTCATTTGATGGCGTGGTGAGGTATCTGATCTCGATTATACATCTATTCTCAATCTCATCATCATACGTCTATCAATTTAGTTAGCTTACTTATTATTGTAAATTTGTGAAAATGAAAGCCAGATGCCAGAGAAATAATTCATTGGGTATGTTTTTATTGCAATTATGTTTGTAGTTCCTGTTAAATTGACCAAATATATTCAGTTTTCTGCTTGATAGAAATGAAATCACTTCACTTCATGTCGATCTTTGTCATGTACACGGGGTGTGCTGAAGGATCAGTCACTAATTTGCTTGGACAGTTTTAATTTTGAATGGCTGCCACATTTTAGCACAGATTTGATTTAAATAGGCTGAATCTAGAATCTGAATGATTATTTTTAATGCTCTCAGATGGAAGCACAGAGCCCCTTTCTTCATCTCCGCTTTGGATATGTGATGCCAATGTTACACCAGAACTGTGACCACACAGGAGCATCCTCCAAGCCTGAAGGGAGACGCAGTCACATCTCGACTCGGGTGACGAGATTGTTCGAAATTAACAAACCTTTCAAGTGAAAAGTTCTTTGAATGGCTGCCTGCCATGTCGGACAGAAAAAATGTAGGCTGTAGTATTTCCTGACCAACCAGGGAAATGGCATCAAGGCCGAGCCGAGTCACATGGCAGCCAACCAGCGATTCTTCTCATTAAGAAGCCATGCGCCGGCTCCCAGATGCTAATCAGTCTCCCAGAGACCTCAGTGCTGTGTGGTTAGTACAGATTTACAGCTCTTCTCAGCCCTCCACTTTTATTAAAGATGATCTTTCACGCAGAAGGAAAAGGATGCTCTCCAGACAAATGTTAAAATGCAATGCAAAGTTTCAGGCATGAAAGGAGAAAACTGTAGGATTATTCCACAGATATTCCAGGGAGGATGAAAAAGGAGGAAAGAATTTGGAACAAAAACATCAAAGGGCCATACAAGAAGGGGTAAAAAGGGAGAAAAGCTGTGAAATATTTAGTACAAGGTCCCAACAGGTGGTCAAGAGTGCAGCGAAAGGCTATGGTTTCACTGCAATGTACAGTGTAATGGATGGTGCTTGGATTTATGAAATTTAGTCATTTGTTTTCTCCTAATTGAAAAAGAAAAGTGATTCACATTTGATAACCCACCAAAAACAGCAGCACAAAATAGATTCTCCCCAGATGTAATTAAATGACAATTAGGCCGTAAGAATAAAAAGCAGAAACCAAATCATTGTTCTAAAATCATTACAAAAAAAACTTCTAATGCTGCCGCCTGGAAGTGACATTAAGAAGTTGCGTGCTTTAAATTAATGACGAGTGTGTCTTTGCTTTATGTGCAGTGTTCACGCTCACTGGAAATTTGCTGCTAAAGGTCCATAAAATCCAGTTTGATTCTAAATGTCACTACAAACCAAGAAAAATATGAATACTACTGGTCACCCAACCGTTGCCTGTAAAGGAACTGGAGGCTAATTCCTGTACAATTGAACGTTATACACTTACGCCCCATCAAGAATTCAAACAGCTGAATTAAGGACTAACAAGATGCAACTTGTTTTTTTTTTAAGAATGTAATATTTGTTATTTTTAAAAGGCCTTGTGCTGCGTCAGTTGTATCAGCGAGAAGCCATCTGCTCTCTGAGGGTACACACATCCTGCAGTATACCGGAGTTTGTCGTTTGTGCGTCATGCTTACAGTCTGTAATGCTTCAAAAACAAACACTGGTACAATACTGCACGAATGAGCCAAACTGATGAGCATCACTTTGAATAGATTTGATAAATTATAAACTGATAAACTGAGCATTTGGAACTGCGATTGCGAGCTGCAGAGGGACTGGAGTATTTCTGTGAATATCTTGAATGTGATTATATTCCTTTTTTTCCTCTGCACACTTCTCCTCAAAGTTCCTCACACATTCTCCCCAAACTGTAATCGTGTGCAACAGTGTCGAAAAAACACTGTCACTGTACCTGTTAGAATGTGCATATTTAATCCATGTTTGTCTGATCAAACGTGACATTTTATGATGAGCTGATCAGAAATGATAGCTTTCCAGTTGTGTGACTCCAGTATTTTAGACAACACTACATCTTCTACCAGGAGATGAGCAGGAGTCTTTTATTGCAGCGACTTTTCACATTCTGTAAATGTTCCCAGAGCCCAAAGTTAGAATTGCTCGTTTGATCTGACCAGCAGTCAAAAAAGCTGTTCAATTTACAATAACGTTAGAGAGAAAATCCTCATCCTTTGCTTGTGGAGGTCACAACCTGCTAACGTTTCAGCCTTTCGCTTGATAAATGACTTAAGGGGTTAGTCCATTTTTTTTTTGTTTTCAGTTTCTAATCAGCCAATCAATTAACCAACAAATGGCAAAAGCACTATTAATCATTTAGACGTAAAAAATACTCTTCTTACTGTCTGCGCTAAGCCCAAACCAGGTGTTATTCAAATATAGTGTGACAGATCTTTAAGGTTTTGGAGGATCTGAAGGCGTGACAGTATTTTATAACAATGAAAAACGGGACAACAGATTGTTGTAGGTTCGAGTGAACGAACAGATTTAGTCTCATAGAAAAGGCTGTCGTGGGGCTGTGATTAAAATGCAAAAGCTCAGAGTAAAGGTAAGATAAGGGTTTTTTAAATAAGCCACATAGCTTTCAATCACCGTTGTCAAGCAAGACCTTCTTTGCAATGACCCCCAGTGCTTAATTGCGCCTTAATTCCCCAGATATGTCGTCTGCCCTTCCAGACTCTCCTGGATGTAGAGAAACACTGGTTTCCTTTTCGGATGCTTTGTAAGACTGAGCTAAAATCACATGCTTTGCATCAGAAATAATAATATTTAAAATTTTTATTGAAGTGTGGAGCTATCATTGTTTTCAGGTAAGTGACAGTCAGCAAACACTTCTCCACGTGGTGTTGGGCTGCACTCCAGAAGGTGAAAGCATAACCGTGGGGCGCCTCAGTATCCGACACTGTTGCTGTTTCTTCTCCTTCCTCTTACACCACCCTCTACTATACATCTTAATATAGACCTGGATTGCCTTAACATCACTTCCTTCCTGCTCGTCTATAGGCCATTCTGTTAGCGGTTTAGTCCACCAGACAGTACAGTATTTTATACTGTAAAGACAGACTCTCTTTTAACATTTAATCTGCATGAAACTAACAGTAAATTATAGACGACAAGTAACAGCAGCTCATCAGTGATCTTTTAAGACAAGCCTTTTAAGTTTTGTCGGTCTTTTACAAGGGCAGATCTCCACAGATGAACCCTGTATCTCCAAGATTATTAATACAACCCTTAGGGAGAACAAACTGCAAGTCTAGCAACTACTTTATTAATCTCTCCTTAAATTAAGGAGCAGTGGTGGGCATCCTTTTCCTGTGGTTTTCCTTTTGCAGGTTTTACACACACAGTAGAAGCCTGCAAAGGTTCATAAACCCAAATGTCCCGCGGCGATTGTTAGACGCACTCACGACAATGCAATTAAGACCCTCGCCTAACTAAAAACAACTGAGTGTGCAAAAAAGTAAACTGTGCACGAGTGTTTTTATTTGCCTTAATTCATAGACAGGTCCTGAGTCTGCCTTACAGGTAAGTTTGAATTTCATTTGGCTCTGCTCTCTCTCTTAACAAACGAGATGAAGAAAAGGGGTTAATTAACATATATTTACAAATTATACTATTCAAACTAATTTAGTTTCGGCAAAATGAATCTCAGTTACAAAGGAAACCGGGATGGAAATTTCTGGGCATTAAAATGGATGAGTGTTGTTTTATGAGTCTTTAGCACCACTGATCTTTTATTAAAGTTATTCAGTAGCCTTTTGCAGGATTTGAATGAACAGTGCTTACAGAAGATCACACGACAGAGTGTTTCCAAATTATGTATGAATTCATACTCGGCATGCAGCATTCATGGAAAAAAAAAATGCCACTGGGAAATTCTGGAAGAGGTCACTTTATATTTCTTTAGGTTTCCAGTCTGAACATGAGCAAGCATGATGCACTAAATTAAGTTTCATGATTAGAACTGATTTGTTTCTCAGATTAACAGTGCTGTCATTGAAGAGGATTCTAATCAATGTCTAAATTACTAAGTTTAATGTTATTTGATGAGGTTTTTAATTCCCCAAATTAAATGTCTGATTCCTGGTCAAACTAAAGAAAATGTGTTTAATCTTTAACAAATATTTAAGTGTTACAGTACAGAGATAAACACATTACTGCCATTCTGAGACAGCTTCATTCGTTGTCTGCTGTTCCATAGACTGATTTGCATAATTTAAAACACATCACTTAAAAATATATATATATCTTTATTATGACAAACCCATTACATAGCGTAGTCCATTTACAGAGTTGTCAGTCCCTTTTATTTTTTTATTTATCGGCTCTTTCATCAAACACCTTTTCTGTCACATCCGTTCTTAATCATCAGTGTTCCTAAGTTATAGCAGCTCAAATTAAAAGATAGTTAAAAGTTGAATTGTGTGTCAGGTGCTGGTAATATTCCTGATTGACATTAATCTTCATTTTCTCTTGACGGCTCACATGTTGGAATTCCACATGATGTCCACACACTGTGATTAAGATGCAGTTGTATCTGCATGTGCCACGTGAGTTTCAACAGTATACAGAATTGTACGTTTTCACAGTGAGAAGCCTCAGAGTGGCACAATAATGAAGCCGTCACAGCAGCCTCACACCAGTTATTTTTGTTCTACATATTTCTCCCACATTCCTCTTATTATTATTCATTTCAACAGTGAATATACATATCATGATTTGATAATGTGACCATAAAGAAAGATTTTCTTTCCCAACCATAAAGCAAACCATTTGTTCGCCAGCTCCATTTTTTTTTTTTGGTTCCTTTGACTCTGTCATACACAATTTATTATTTATCCCAGTCTTCTGTATAACAAATGGTCTCAGGATTAGGACAAATCAGGGCTCTCCAAACTATCAGGAGGGAAATGGATTCCTGAACAATAAGTGTCAACGGAGAAATTGGCAAAGGAGTGACAGTGGCCCTGGAGAGGGGCCAAACAATGCCTGTGTGTCGCAGGAGGAAATCACACTGTTCCACTTGAGACAAACACAATTTCATATTAATGAATAATTGAGAAAGTTTAGAACTGGGTTGGGATAAATGTGCGTGAGCGTTACGTGTATCTGTGTCATGGTAATACTCGGATTGTTTCCAGCAGTGCAGCCGTACAGAGCTGCGTTTCTTCAGTGGGATTAAGCGGATTGATCATATAAGGTCAGGACAAGACGTGTTTTGGGAAATATTTAATCAGAAATGCAAAATTTAAATTGCACTTCAGCCTTAATTTCAGTAACATCACATAAACCTTGAACTTTATTTATCTGAATCTAAATAAATCTTGTAAACAGTATTTCAGATTAATTTATCTACCACCATTATTAGCTGCCTGTTACCTGCTTTAGCAGCGTTTCTCCCCTGCATGTATTTACGGCTCATCAGCATGAACTCACTGTGGCTGTGCTTGTTAACCTGTGTCTCGGTAACGAGGCCCGGGCTCGTTTGTTACATGAGAGGAGAAAGGAGGGGGTGGTGGACTCGGAGCACGGTGCCTTGACTGGAGACGAGGACGCTCCATACTGCACCCCCATCCATGCTAATGATCCGAGCTCTGCACATAATTAAAGCCCCGGTTCCCCTCTCCTGTGAAACGCAAGGGGGGACTCTTGTACGTCTCCCAACGTAGCTAGAGGAGGTTTGGAAAACTTCTGAACATCCATGGTCCATTATGTATAATTTCAAAACACATCCCAAGTATGAGGAAAAGAAACTTTTCATTTTTAATGACAAAATCATGAATTATTCTATTTATTGTATACACTCACTCTTTCAAAGGTAGCTGGTCCATGAAAGGTGAAGCTGAATCAAGAGGAAAGTCTTTTTGCCGTTAAGAAGGACTTACCGTAGCAAACGACACCTGTTGAGCGTCGTGGAAATGAGCAGAAGCTAAATGAGTGCAACATTAAAGGGATATCTTTTAGTTTTTTTTTCTGCTCTTTTGTTTTACTTGTCATTTCTCTGCCATGTAATTATTTTTGTTGCTCCATTAAGTTAAAGACCAGGCAACAAAAACAAAATATATTAACAGTGCGTCGCTCGCAGCACAGTTGGGATAGGAATGACACATCAGCTCACTAATTTAAAAACAAAGATGTTGATGAAATGTTTAATATTTCATAAAAGTATCCGTAAAAATGGAAAGTTGTGTCTGTGAGGAATGAAATAAAAATATGATTCATTTTCCTTATGAAGAGCTAAAATTCATCCGTGTGTTCTTGGACATTGTGAGCAGAGGGGCTGCTGAGGTTTCCGACACTCGTGCTTTTCGTGTCGCTGAGAGATGCTGTCCTGATATTCTGTTGTCTGAATCTGAGCTTTTCATGTTTCTACTTTTAATTACAATATTACTAGTTGTTGCATATCCTGGGACTGAGCTGTGTGCTTGTGGCTTGTGAGACGCTAGCGTTTATAAACCAATAATGATTATCTTTTATACATGATTCATTAGTATGTCCTAAGGAAGCACTGTTTTTTTTTATTCCTAACAGGCTGACTTGACTGCTCAGAATTAGAAGTCGGAGAAACTCGACCTGCGTTTTTTCTGTTTTTAAGGAAAGGAGAGTATGCGCGGCACTTTAATTGTTATCCATTATGTATGACAATTCCTGTTTGTTATTCAACACTGATGAACTACACAAATTAAAAGCAATGCAGTCTTGATTGGTGGGGACGTTTTCATTCCCTGTTCCTCTGCTGCATGCAGTGTAGTTTTCACATTTAGCCAATAGGTGTCGCTGCAAGCCATATAAATACTGCACTGTGCCAGTCCTGCCTGCAGCATGGCACTGTAGTAACTGCAAACATAACAATCATCACCCTCTCTCTCACTACCACAGAACCAGAGGCCACAGTGACAAAAATACTGGTGATTAAAAAGTAATTTAACTTTTCGTACGCGTTTCTTGACTTTCTGTTGTATTTGTTAAACCGAGTAAGACTCTCTAAAGAGCTTGTTAAGATTTCTGCATAGATCTCTTCAGATTAAGTTATCAAATATACAGATAGATGATGAATACTACTGAACTGACCACATATCTTGATAGATTAAATGGTAAAGTTGAATTATTGACATATAGATAATAAATACATTTTGAAACAAAACTGCATGCGCTCAAGAATTGCCTTTTTTGAGCTCATTAGGTTAAGACAAAGGGGTTTTTCTTAAGCAAAAACATTTAATGAACGATGATGGTGACATCCGGGTTTGCTCCACAAATAATTAGCTTGAACTTTGCAGACAGACGCTCGTAAACGAAACTCTTCTCAGTGTAAATGTTCAAGCTACTATTGTAAGTACGCAGAGTGATTTACCTATACATTGACGATAAAACTCCTGATTGTGTCATTTGATGACAGCAGAAATTAGATTACAAACCTAAGCGTGCTACAAATCTCATCTGTCAGTTAACAGTCCCCAGAGCTAACGCCTCCATCAGGCTCTCCTCATTACAATTTACTGTTCCCGGCAACTGGAATGAGCTGCAAAGCAATGCTGAAGTGGACATTTTTATGTCAACAGCTCCATGCTTTTACTGATATTCTCGCTGATAATTGCTTTTTGCCTCCAAAGCCGGCAATAACCCAGCAATAACTGAAAGCTGATGTTCCTCTATGTGCTGTCTCCTCTGTTCTTTGATAGATTTTAACTGTCTTGAGTCTGTTTTTGTCTCTGCTCCGCTACATTTGGGCTGTAATTGTATTCATGATGTCTTAGCGTCTGATATACTGACTGTGGAGTGGCTCTGCCTTGTTGGGATGCTAGTTGGTGAGTTTATTGTTATCATCAAGATGTGTACATCGCATACAATATACAGTAAAAATGCATTTGCTTGCTTTTTGAACTATTTTTTATACATCCATGTGGTTTGTTGCACTATTTTTATTTCATTTAGATTGATCTAATCAATCAAGTAACTGCAAATTTAAAAAAGAGCATCTAAATGGACTGTATAAGGGTTGAATATGCAAAATGAGTGGCTGTATAGATTATAAGAAATGTGACTTTTATTGAGATTTTTATACACACATACATATATTTTACAGATAATAAACATCCAGAGAACAAATCAAGTTACCAGATCATTCTTTATGCAGCGCTGTTTGTTCACATGTTCAAACACATACACTACACCATATAAGCAGCCCTGGTGTACTCAAACATGTAAATGACATCTTCCTACTCCCATGGGCAACCAGTGCACATGGCACATAAATAAACATGCACAAATTAGATAACAAGGTAGCCACAACAAGGCCTTTGTAGGTCTTTGATAGCAATCCGCTATCCTACAGTGGATTGTAATAGGTTGTCCTTTTTGCTTGTTGTTGATATACCATCTGGCCCATGTAACAACTACATCCCTTTAGGCCTGCAAATAATGACTTTCCATATCCTTGCATCTAACCTGTGCATGGCTCGTTGTGCTTTAGGGGAATATGTGACACTTCACGTCCCTCCCCTTCGCTTTCCTCGTCTTCACTGCACCTCTGCAGTTGATGTTTTTGACTATGGAGAGAGGCAGACCTTCGCTTGCAGGATAAAAGGAAGGGGTAGCGCCCCTCAATCATTCTGCCCTCCAGGAGGCGAGAGGAACGAGGGATGAGAGGGATGGGGGGCCTGGCAGGGTGCAGAGATGTAAGACACATTTAGATACAGCTTTGGCTGGTGTAAAAACTGTTGACTTTTTCCTCTCTATCTCCTCTCTATCCTCTTTTGTTGCCTTTGGGGACAAAAGGCATGCAAATATTGATGCAGGACCATTGAAACCACTGGTGAAAGCATATTTAAAATGTCAGGGCACTGCTTGAAAAAGTGAAACAGCTGGAAAGTGCGTCTCCCACATGGTGCTGTAAGTATTGTGGTGAATACTGCTGCAGGTAGAGCACAGTCCACTTACCAAAACTGTGCACAGTACTGGAAAACTAACTGACATCTAACTTATATCTGATATCAGCTGAGAAAAAAGGCATATTGAAAGGTTAAAAATCTAAATTAACCACTTTGCATGGTGCTACTACCCCCACTTCTTTTTCATCTCCCCACTACAGTTCACATTTTTAGGAATTGCTGAAACAACATCTGCGCAGTCATGCTGGGGGTGGAGGGGGTAACGTGGAGAGCTGTATACTCAGATTTGTTACTCTGATCCAGGCACGAGTCACCCCTGGGGAGGCTGCAGGGCCTGGGTCAGCCATATGGTGGCAGAAGCCCCTGGAGGAGCCAGCCCGATAAGCTGGATCAGCTTCAGCACTTCCTGACCGAGGCCCGGGCCGCACCACCAAGCAGGTAAATGAGGGGGGTGGTGGCAGCTACCCCTTAGCAGCAGGAACCACAGCAGCTCCATTAGGAACCTCAGGGCAGAGAAATGGAAATGGTTTCATCCATGGCATCTGCAATGCTAAGGGAAATTAAAGTCAGGGCTGCTGAAACTTAAACTAAATCTGCTGAGCCTCTGTGATAAAATACTCCGAGTGATCGCTCGTTGAGTGCTGTGGCTGTTTTTATTTTCAGAATAAATGCATTTTTGGCTTGATATGGAATATCTACAGTGATCTTAAAGAGACAGATGACACTGAGGTTGGGCGCACAAAGTTGTGGAGGAGCACCTTCTCTTTATTATTACCGTGTCAGACTTGTAGAAAATTGAGACATTGATCAAAAATACAAAATCTGAGCAAAAAAGGTATAAAAACCTTTCGGATACACTGACAGTACCATGAATCATTTTGCACTCAGAAATACACAGATCATCTTGTCCTCTTTTTACTGCCAAATTCAACAAAACTCCAAATATTGTGTCATAAATATAAAGTTTTATGAGTTAAACGTGTGTGTTTTGAACGTGTAGAATTAGAAAATGTTTTCTTTTTGTAGATTAATAACCAGCATCTTTAGCCCAATAAATGTACTGTCAGAGAAAAGGCCAGTACATTATTGAAACCTGAATATCTGGCAACTGGTTTATGTGTCCAGTGCAACACAACTATAAGCCCTCAGGACCTGTACATGGAGAGAAACAGACAGTCCATTTGTCTGCTGGCAGGTACACGAGCCTCCACCGTCAGAGTGGACCATACCATTTTCTGGACTGAACCAGGAGCTTTGCATTGCTGCGATACAAAGACGAGTGGTGGACGTGCTGTTATTTGTCCTCAGACTTATCAACAACATCAGACACTAGTGACCGACATCAACTTACTGAATCCAGAGTTACTTGTTTGCACTCAATCAAACGTGAAAAAATGGGTATTATGATAGATAACACCCTTTTTCAGGTGTGATATTATTCTTAATGTTTATTTAGTGGGATTCAGTATTTAGTCAGTAGGTCTATAGAGAGGAGTTTTGTTTTATTTTGAGAAAATAATAGCATTTCTCCCAAGGATACCATAGAAATATATATGTACATGGAGTAATCTATAACATTTTGCATTGTGGCGTTCCCCTGGCTCCAAATATTATGCTGAGTAGCTATATCTCCCTCTAAATGTGCTTTCTCTTCAACATTCCTGACTGCAAGGCCTTTCTCCTTTTGCTGCTCACTTGCACTTGTGTGATTCTGAATTTTAAGCAGCAGAGTCAGCTAAGAAACAACACAGGACATGTGTAAAGCACCTTAACCGCTCATGTTTTATATACCAGCAACATGAACAGCCCGAGTTATCAGATATTGGATGTTTTCCATTCAGCAGAAACACAAACTTGACATTAAAGTATCTTCTGTGCTGTAACATAGATTTTTACTGGCATATGATGTTAATACAGGTGATTTTCATATTCATATTATTATATTCATATTTCATATTCTTTTTGCTCAAAACTAGCTTGTGTGAGTCTCCTTGAGGCTGAATGGTTAGTTAGGTTGAATTCGCTCCTCGCCCGTCATCAGCCATGATGAAATAAAGAAGAATGACACGCTGACATTTTTTAAGATGTGGCAACGTTATGGTTAGGGTTTGGTTAAGTTTAGAGAAATGTTGCGGTTTGGGCTCAAGTTACTGCTTTGTTGAATGGAACGGCTGTAGCCATGCTTAAAAAACATCAACTTTTGGATGGAAACGGGAAATCGAACAACTGTCTGCTGCCTTAAAGTCAGATGTTTTCTTCTTGTTGTGTCTCAGAGAGCTTTATAGCAGCGTACACAAACTCAGCACACAACCCCCAATTCAGATACACCACATCTACATTGCAATATATTTTAAATTCAGATTGTAAATTTCGAATTACTGGATCATCCAGTCAAAATCAATCAAGAATCAGAACTCAAGAATTGAAGTGTTTGGTCAACTAGATCATGATATGCAACCTGCATTTACAAACAGAGCTTTTTCAAAGTCTCCAGTGTCAAGAAATCGGGTACGTACTCATTGCTATACGACAGGATTTCCAACTTTGCTCATAATTAAGCAAATAAAGCAAATTTTAGGACTATAGCCCGGGGCAGAGGAATTGGTATGCTGTGTGTCTTCAGCATCCCCTATATTAATGAGACTTAGTGGTAATTCCACTGACAGGACTCTGCAAACCCTAAATGCCACCCTTTGAAGCTAATCTTTACCTCCCTGCCATAGTTTACAGATTTCAGTTTTAACCCAAACGTTAACTCCCACCCAGCTTTTGTTTGGCCTCAGCTGAATTCACGAGCACGGCGAAGCTTGATCTCTATTTTCGTTCGCTAATTAGAATATCAAAATGGTATTACAAACCTGACACAATGAAAGCCCGCTCTCCTCCCAGCCAACAGTATAGATGGATTAGCTGCAGTTTACTATCAAAGTCTAAAAAGAGACAACTCGGTCCTCTGAGACGAGCGTTGTCGAAAAGTTTTCACTCACTGCCAAGTTTTTGAGCCGGAGCATGCCATTTTCATTTTGTTTGGCATTTCTGAGACGTCTGAGGGAGTTGGTGCACACTTTAAGGGATGCTGACATGTTATTGTCTGAGTGCCTTTTGGTCTTCATCTCTAATAGAGAATGGCTTGCCTTTTGTATTTATAATGCATGCACTCTTTGAGGTTCTTACAGGTGCCACTGAGAGACTCCTTATCAGTCTCTCCTTGTTGATATTCACACCAACATAATTGTTTTGCCTTCCTCACAATATATTCTGAGGAGTATATGGAACATATTAGCTAATTATGGATTCTCTCAGCAGTGTGGCCTTACCCTGCCTCACCTGGTTTCTAATTAATTAGCTATGTTTATGCTAGTCATTATAACCTTGACAGCTCGTTACCTTCATCCCAGGAAAGGGTTCTTTCATGACAAATTACTAGGCTGGATGTGTGACACCTCTCTGACTTGCCTGTGGTCTCCCGTGCTGGGGACAAAAGCCCATATGACTCTAACTGAGCTGTGTCTTGAAGATATGAGATATTCAAATGAGATGCTAACAGAGAGGGACTTTGTGATGCCGGATGTCTAATGTTAATGTTCTCATTTGAATATAAAAGAATCTTTGCCATTTTTTGCGGATCAAAAAGTGAGAATAAGAGATGTGAATGTGAGTTCTTCAGGCATGACTGACAAGACAATGGGAAAGTTTTACAGTGTCGCCGCCTTTGTCAAACTGGTATTTAACAAGCGCTCAAGCAGAAGGAGTTATGGGTTAAATGCGGGGCACATAATGGAAAGTGAAAAATATTTATATGTGGTTTCAGTATTAAAGAATAGATTGCGGCAGCACACGGACACCCATGGTCCTTGTGTGATAATTAGTATCAGGTCTACAGTCCATTAACAAGCAGCTCATACTCTCACATTTGTGTTCAGATAACTAGCAGCCACATTAAGAGGCCGTTGTGTTTTGGCAGCTGATTTCTGGATCAGGGTCACTGTAGCAATAGGCAACGAGATGCAGTCGTGGCATTGGACAGGTCAGTGATTTGTTGCCGAACTATGTCCAAATTTGATATCGCTGATTGCTTGCAGATGTATTTTTAGGGCGCCTCTATAATTCGACACATACAGTCACACGTTTAAAAAATCTTTGTTTGCCTTAAATGATCAAAATATGAAGTAACCTTAGACTTAAAAAGACATTCTTTAAAAATGGGGACCTCAGCGCTCCACCATTTGCATTAAATTTAGTCCAGCTGACACAGTAACTGGGCCGCCATGTCGATTTATATGAACTAAGTAGAGGTATATTTCAGGTACATCAGAAACTGCAGTACAGAAATGACGAAGACGTTTGAGGTCATTTAAAAACAATGCTGCAGTTACAGTTTGTCCACTAGAGAGCACTGACAATTTCAAAACATGGTCACAGTTCTCTTTAGTGATCCTTACAGAAATGTTTGTTTACGTTATAATATGAGTATTGACTGGTGTATTGCTGATAGATTTTTCGTAAACGTCCTTTTAAAAATGTCAGAAACCCAGTAATAGACTATTACCTAATTACTGTCATAAAAAGTCATGTAAACAGCGAGTTTGCCAGCAGTGACCGTAGCCACACTGTGTCATTCCAGTGTAAACGTGCGCTTGCTGCCCGTCATCGAACGAAGCTGGTGTTGAACACACACATAAATCAGACATTCATTATCATATGGAGAGCATTCTGTGCAGCTTTCTCTTTGGTAGTCAGTTCAGGTCCTGCAGCCTTAGTGTATTTTGGTTTAACAATATTACTTAAAATATTTAAACTTTTCCGCATGTCCTGAGAAAGCAATTACAGCTTACTCAGACAAATAGGCCTATTCAGGAGGGGTTCGTGATTTCCCTGAACCCAACAGAATGTCCTTCAGTGAGACGGAGATAATAATTCATGCTCAGGGGCTCCAGATATGCCAACAGGTCTTATCTACTACTCCTTATTCACCGTCATTGCTCAATATACTGTATTGTCGAAGGCAAATTGAGGATGTATAATTCAATAAGCAATGTACTAAAGAATTAATATATTCAAGTTAATTATGCCACCGTGTGAGGGAACTGTTGTACTTCGGATTACCAAAATGATTTTTACTTTTGACCTTGGTCTCTGCGGATCAGCTTCATTATGAGGTTTTAGTTATAGCTTAACATTTTAAAACAATTGGCGTGGAGCGGCCCCTTTATTTATCATTCAAGGATTGATGTCCTTTGTTTAAATAAAATATAGCTGAAAGGTGGGAGCGTGAATGAATCTTTTCATGCAAGTAATTAGATGGGAAATTTATTTATTCATGTTCATGTTAGGTTTCGCTATTCTTAAGACAGCTGCTCCACAGAGGCAAAGCTGCAGAGGAGATGGAAAGGAACTGGCTGGTGTAAAGTGTTGATAGAAGAACTAATGTTGTCTGAAGGTTTTAATGAGAGGTTCTGCTTCTCTCAACCTTCACGGTGCCAATATGCAAACCACCCTGCAGGTCCTGTACCTGCTCTGAGCTGAACAACTTGTTCAGAGGAAAATGAGTGGCCTCATTGTGTATCCTTCCAACTTTGACAGCTGGGAGACGCCTAAGGCTCATCCTGAAGCTACTACCTCAGTTTCTGAGAGCAAAGCTGCTGCAGAAATTAAGGCTTGGGTTTTTGCAGTCTTCCATTAATTGCGATGAAATGTCAGTGATGCTGTTTGTCCTGCTAGCGCGTGCCTTTATAGTCCTGATTGACAGTATGAATGTTGAAATGGAGAGGGCGCTACTGAAAAACGTATTAGTTATTCCTTACTGGCCAATGGCAGCTAATGATGATGATTTAAAGGAAGAGAAAAGGTTCTTGTAGGGTTGAGGTCTGAACGCCAGCCTCAGAGGATCACAGTAACTTCTGTAAATTGCATTAACTTTTTACAATGTAGGCTAGGTTCTTTGTGGCTGCTAGCCTCATCTCATTAAGTTTTCCAATTATTATTCCTTTTCACTGTGTTACTACTGGGCAAAAATGCACACCTCTGACACAGTAAAAATAATTAGCTTCTCCCAATAATGCAGCAGTGTGTTTGGAGCAGAGTGAGGTCTCACATTTTTTTTTTTCTAGGTATCATGACACTCTGAATTACCTGAAGAATACCTGGAGCAATCTATGAACCTAATTAACTTCCCACAGAGATCAAATCAACACATCATTTTGAAATATATGGGAAATAAAAAGGAACATTTGCCAAGGTCTTATCCGTCCCTTTCTCTCCCTTCTGTCTCGCAAATGCTGCTTTCTCTGGGATCTATTGCATGCATGCAGAGCTGAAGAATGACAGGGGAATGCAGTGGGAAGGACCAATTTATTCCATCAAGTAATCAATGTGCAATTTGAATTCATTTGAATGCACTCAATCATGCCCCTAATGTTGATGGCTCACGGGTGTGAGCATCAGTTATGCAGGAGTGTTATATAGCTTTGGTTTGGACCCATTTCATCAAATATTTATCGGGTAAAAAAAAAAAAAAAAAGTGCATCAAAATAGGAGTGAACAGAATTACATTTAAGTTTTTCATGTGTTGGGAGCTCTTGGCTTGTATTGTTCTGAATACTGAGAGTTCTTTTGTCCAGGTTTCTTTGTTTTTTCGGGTCTGATAGGGTGTTGGAGGAATCAGACATGTCATGAAACTTTTTTTTTTCATTCTCTTTTTTGCTTATTTACTCAGATGAACTCATCAAACCCTTGCTTTCATGCCATAAAAGGCCCTTGTCTGAATGGACATATAGTACAAAAGCAAGTGATGCAAAAAGGTGAAATCGGGGTATATCTCTCCAGCTCAATTGAGCCTGCCTTTTCTCCTCACTCTTCATCAGCCTTGCCTGCCTCGCCTCTGTCTGCCAGTGTGTTTGGCTTTTAGATGTGATGTGAGCGTAGTATTCTCTCAGACCTAGGCAGTTACTTTGTGAGCAGCCGCTGCGTGCACACTGATGGTATTTCACTGCTGCATCCCCCAAGTTATATTAAATTTGCAGCTGGCCCTCTTTAAGTCTTTTTCATGAGATGTATGTTTTAAAGAGTGTGTCAATTCTTAAAGATGCCCTTGGCTTTTATCAGTCGTTTTTAAGAAAGCTTTCAATAAAGAGTGAGGCGAGAGCTCGATGTGGCGGTGGCCCATTTTGCTTGCATAAACTGCATATAAAATCTTAAACTCAGATCTTAAAGGCTGATACGATCTGACTTAAAGCCGCCTCAACAAAGCTGAGGCTTCAATATTAATGAATTTAACTTAACATCGTTTTAACAGTGATTCAATGTTTGCTCTTTTCAGTTTAACGCACTTTTCTTGTTTTTCAGCTGTAACTATGCATCCCTCTTCACGCATAGCTTTGGCTGCTGGTTCCAGCTGCAATTATACGTCGAAAGCTGTGACTTTCCCTGTGAACTGTGTTTGTTTTTAGCATTCTCTAAGTTCCAGCTGCTCTGTTGACCTGTATTCCTTGTAGGGTGCCACAGGGTAAAGCAAGCGTGCAATTACTTCTTATTAGAGCTCTGACTCCTGATACACCTCTACCAGGATGAGCGAACCATCACTTTTAGACACGCTAAAGCTCTTGTAGCAGGAGTCAGGAAAGCCCACCAAATGTGAGTTTGTGTCTGTGGCTGGTATGATAGTGGAGTCAGTGGTAGTGTCCTGCTGAGTTCCCGCACAGATCAGACATCACAGATCCACAGTGCTCACTCGTGAGACCCTGGCCTTCTGCAGCATTTACCCATTACATGGGCTCTCCGAGCTGTCATTCACACACTGAAGCGCGTACACATGAAAGCGCACGCACACACCGGACAGAAATTACAGTGTGTCTTAATTATGTACAGATCAGCCTGCAACAAATCAGGTCTTTTGACGGTTCTGCATTAAGAAATTATTAAGTGTTTACTCAGTAGTGTGAATTAATCATGTCTTGGTTTGCATTTTCGCCAAGGTGTTTGTTTTTTTTGCTTGATTGATTATGGGTGTACCTTTTCGTATAAAGACTGCATTTTCTGAAATCAGAAAAGCAAATTTGATTAATTAAAGCGAAACTCTGAGACTGTCTGCTCATGTGTGTCTGTTTCAGATGGGGTCAGGTCATTTCGGATGAGGATGTGACCACTTTTCCTCGTTGTAAACGTGCCGTCATCCTCGCGGAAGCCTGGTGAGTTAATCTAGATGCGACACAGAAATTCACTGGTTCTCAACCTTGCTGTCAGGACCCTCAAAGGGGCCACAAGAAAAATCTGAGGGGACGCTTAACAGGATTAGCCAGAAGAAAAACAAACCATGTCTCTGCCATAAAAACACTTTTCCCTTTTTTTAACCACTTCGGCTTTTACCTCTTATTCATATGAATTTGGTGATCAATTAAACATATGGCTCATTAGCACATGCAGCTTGTGACAAGAGGTCGCAAGTATTTACATTGCTTTACACGTGCTTTACATGCTTTGTACATGGCTGTAGTTTGAGAAGCCAGTAGGGCTGTTACGATCATGAAATCTGAGTTGACGATTAATTGTCATACAAATAATTACGATTAATGATTGAATTGTCTTTTTTCTGTTCATTTTATGCCACTATAGAGCAAAGCTATGTTCTCATATAAGATTAAACAAAGGAACCTGTCCAACAGCAGTAAGGTCTACACAGCCAAACAGTGTATTTGCCTAAACCAGCGGAAGGAAATGCCCCTAATTCGCCCCGAAACAGTAATGTGCGTTTCCATCCACGACCATTATGCGAATATTAGAGGTTAAGCGCCTTGAGATAAACAGTCGGTGGTGCTAATCATCCACTCAGGTGCCATTAAACCACCGCAGAAGAAGCGGGAGCAGGGAGGTGACGTCATTAAAAGAGTCAAACCACAAATGGTGGAAGACGAAGAGGAATGAAAGTGATGGATGAAACTAACATGACATCGCTTTCATCCAGCTGTTTTTACACGGATGAATTGAAATGATTCTAACGATTATGCAAAAAGATCTCGGCCAGCTCAGATAATTGCAATCAGGTGATGTAATTGTGACGGGCCGAGGGGTCAAAGGGTGTAACGGCTGGAACCACTGCTGCTCCAATGTAAAAATGCGTTTTGCTTTTTAAAACTAGCTTCTATAAAACGTTCAGGCCGTAAAATTGTGAATATATGACGTTGTATATATGACAAAGAATTTAATTTTCAAGGCCCCGCTACTTCATTTTTGTTACAGTCCCGCGTGGAAAAGAGGCTGCGCTACAGTCCGGGGTTGCATTATTCAGCACTCTAAGGTCTAATACTGGTGCTGCATCATTATTGTTATTCACTTCTCATCAGCTTGACATTGTTGGCTAAAAGTGCTTTTTATTCACACAGCACAAAAGAATATCGATCTCCTTTCATTTCATCATAGTTAATCTGAATTTTTCACATAAGCTTGACCTGTACTTGACTTGTGACATTGATCCACACACAGCCTGCACTGACCAGAGGAGAGAGAGGCCAAGACCGTCAATACAAAAGAGGGTCCCTGTTGATTTTCCCAACAGCTAATTATGCCTAAACTCTCATACAGACCAATTAGCAGTCTAAAAAACTGTCGCAGATCGATTTTAGCTGCTATAAACCCTTCAGATCCAAACCACAGAAGGTTTTTCTCTCCGTGATCTGCACCTCCAAAAGATGTTAGGAGTGAGACTTGTGGAGCGATAGCAGAGCACAGAGATCATATGTATCAAATGTGTTTTCAGAGTGACAACAATACATGTACTTTTAACAATATCTTTTGAACTTGCGTTGATATCTCGTGCAGGTAAAGAGGCCGAGATACTCGTGTAAAAAGTGTTTGGATAACGCACAAACCTAGTTGGTCTGAAATTAGTTTTTGAAGGAGTAGCTCATAGTCATTACGCTGTACAGAAAAAGGGAGAAGAGTGTGAGTGAAGCTTTTGCAATGCAGCTACAGGAAGACGCTAAGCTAATCGTTGATATAGGTTGTAACCACTAGTGGAAATAGAGTCCTGATGGTGGTTCAGTGTCCGGTCCTCAAAGTGCAAAGAGTACAAAATGGATCTTTGCAATCATCACGCTCAATCAAATATAAAAGTGTCAAAATTGAGTTTTTTAATCGCAAATTGTTTTATCATCTTAGCGAAAGGTTGTAAAGGGTGAGCTCATGAACACTCCCTTGGTCTACAGACTACACAAATATTAAAACAATAAAAAAATTGTGTCATCCTTAACATCATGTGAGTTATCTGTATCTATTAGCACTAGCTCGTTTTCAGATCTGGAACCTATACCAGTATACGGTGGCTGATTTAAGGTTCAGGGATCTGATTGCCTCGGGCGAGTTATTCTAAGAGCCCCCTGATGTCAGTGGGACTGTCTGGCAGAATAAAAGGCAAGGCAATAAACTGGGGGAAAAAGTAGCACACGCGCATTGAAATCGGGGCCTCCCCGAGGCGATGGCCCAACTGGCCCGTGGTTAAATCCTCCACTGAAAGTGTAATAATCACACCAGAGCCCCACAGAGGGACGGGAAGAGACAGAGTGGGGGAAGACACGGAGGTACCAAAACAAAAGCCACCCCTCTCTGTCCTGTTCTCTTTGTGCCTTCTATCTGAAGGGAAAAAAGACAGAGAAATCTTGGCGCCGAGAAAGGGAATTATAGGGGCTGTGATGACGACTGATGGGAAAGTGGAACGAGATCTGAAACAGATCACAAGGGTTTATTGTAGCCGTAGCAGTCATTCTGATGTGTTTGCAGATAGAAGCATTAGACCTGTACTCTAATCCTGTCCATAGGCTGTCATTGGCTCACCCTGGCTGCAGATAAATGGTTAATAATACTTTGAGTACCTTAAGCAATGGGCTTTATGGCAGTAAGATTACTTAACACACATTTGTGGCCAAGCAGAATGTACAAGGGATGGTCGGGTTATCTGTGCTTTGATAAGCTTTATCTTGTCTTTGGCTATGGTGAATTTATTTATCTGCCTCTCAGAAAAATTAAGAAAGAAGAAAAGAAACGGTTGTTTAGATGGTAATATGAAGCCATGGCATTCTTCTTGAATGCCTCTCAGTTCTTTCCCCTCTCAGAGTGGCCAGCAGGAACTCCCACTATAAATCACATTTAGTACCTCTGACATGTTAGAAGAAGGGATATAGCTGCCAGAGCT
Organism: Chaetodon trifasciatus; assembly: GCA_037975065.1. Taxonomy (NCBI): domain Eukaryota; kingdom Metazoa; phylum Chordata; class Actinopteri; order Chaetodontiformes; family Chaetodontidae; genus Chaetodon; species Chaetodon trifasciatus. The sequence goes on from JBBMOE010000023.1 coordinate 6,199,078, forward strand.
CTAATTGCCTTCGCCTGCAAGCCTCGTCTTTGGGCTCCTGTCGTACATTTTAAGACACTTGCCCAAGTTGAGTACTTATGTGTGTGTTTAAGATCTGCATCCGTCTTAAGAATTGTGCAAACGAGGGGGCATGTCGAACAACACACGGCGTCGTGTATTGTTGAAAACATCAATTAAGAAAGTGTTTCCCGTCCAGAAACACAGTTCGAGCGTTACCGCTTTTTGTTCTCGCTGGTGAACGCGTGGGAGGTCGACTGGGCGTGCTAATTATGACAGGAAAGGTCAAACTAATTAGCGCTCCTTTTGAACTTGCCGTTGAAAGTTCCTGATATCTCCTTGCAGACTTGACAGAGTTCAAATTAATCAAGAGTTGTCCCACACGCAGCGAAAACATCAAGTTTTTGAGGAGGCTTTTATTCGCAGAGGCTGTGGTCACGAGACGTTCACGCGTGCAAACAGGCCTCTTTATCAAGTGGGGAGAGAACACTTTGTGCACCATTAAACCTGCACAAAGCCTTAATCGTCTTTGTTTAGATATGTTAAATAAAGCATATCATTATGCTCTACTGGGTGCTAAGTGGTATTTAAAGGTCCATAAATTCAATTAGACAATGTTTAATGCTGCCCCTAGACCATGTTAGTGCAGTGACGCACGTGATCCAGGGGAGGGTCGCGTCAGCCATTTTTAAGAATTATTACTTAGGATTTACATTTATATTGTCATTTTAATAGCACGACCCTCTTCAACCGATAGGGGCCTCAGATGCTTCCAGGGCCCCAGCTCATTCCCCCCTCCCTCAGGACTGCATCCCATTTGTCATTATACATAGCGAGGAAGAAATCTCCGCTCAGTCTCAGTCAGTCATTAGAGCAGTCCTGTTAGCCTGGTGCTAATGCACAGTTTAGCAGCCACCGCGGAAAATGCTAAAGAGGTCCTGACAACTCCTGGGGGTCGGCTAAGTGTGGGCCAAGGGTTTCTGTGTGTGCGTGTGTGCAAGCGTGCACTCACATTAGTGTTTGAAGGGGGGTAGGATGGGGTCCCAGTGGTTGTTTGCCTGTTTTCCATCAAGAGCCCTCATCTCCTTTATCCCCTTTGTGGCGGAGGCCCTCCTCGGGCAGTTCCCTCTGAGGGGGATCTAAAAAGAGCAGCTGCCGGGGAATGAGTGCCATTTCCTCCTGCTGTCACCAGCACACTGGCAACCCTTAGTCCTCCTGTCCCCCTCCACCCACAAACCCCCTATTAATATGCATATGAACTTGTTTCTCTTAGTTCTGAACTCCAGTGACAAAGTGGGAAAGCATATGCCTGAAATATTCATGATCGCACACAGTAATTAAGCGGTGGAGAAGGGAACTCTACGAGGGAGAGTCACTACCCCTCTGCTGGAGTTAAAAATGGCCTTTTTTTTTCTCCAGCACTAAAAAGCATGTTGTCCTCTGCTTTCACAGTAATTCTTCGAAGCATTTTCCTCATTGTGTGTGCTGTTGTGCAAGACAGAGCCGTTTATCATGTAAGAGTTAATGAGGCTTAAAAGAAGGGCAGTTTTTGTTTAGTGTGTTAAATCCAGTTAAGTGCCAGGGAGAAGCCACAGTGTGACACCAAGGCTGTTTTTCTCCATTTTTCTCTGCACCACGTCCATCATTAACTACCCTTTAACTGTTTTTTCCATGCAAACACTGAAACTTGTGAAATTCTTAGATATTATTGCAGCAGAATTAGAGAATCTCGAATAGTGGTGGCAGCATCCTGCTGAGGAACATATTAAGATGAGTTTTAGGTGAGACTGTTTTCAGTTATTTTTAATTCAATAATTCAGATCGGAGCACAGTAATATCTGCTCATTTTTATTTTCTGTTTCTTTGGGATCACTTATTTCAGGGGGTTATTTCACCGTTCATGAAGTCCATCTTTAGATGCAACATTAAAAATACACTAGACAAGATCTTACAGTTTCAAATTGTTGATTTTTCTTTCATGGATTTAAAGCAATATTGCAAAAATAGTGCAGAGATAATACACAGCTAACATATCACAAATCTATTTTAGGGAATCCTTTTGCAACATGTCCAGTTATATGTGAAAAATGCTTTTACTTTATGTTATTAAAAGACTTTGAAGTGAGAGAAGAAAGCGTGCTGCAGACCATTCAGAGATTTAGCCAGAAGAAACAGAGGACACAGAGGTGGACGCCTCTGTAGAGCCACCAGAGAGATGGAGAGAGAATGGAGAGAGGGAGGTGGGGGTCGGTTAGTTACAGAATCCGAGCGGGAGGACTGGGGAGAGGGGGCTGTGAGATGGTTGCCGAGGCTTGACAGCCAGGTAGATTGTATCTGACATAAAGCCCAGAGATGAAAGAAGAGCGGACAGCTGGCCCACTGCACTCAGCTCACTCCATGCAGTTGCACTCACCTCGCCATGCCGCTTGCCTCCCCTCCTCGCCCCCCCCCTCCACCACCACCACCACACCACCTTTTATCACTCTCATTCTCCTCCTGTTTACGCTCTCCTGGCGGATCCTCAGGGGTGTGTCCGCCGCTCCACGCCAGGGGATCAGCTCCCCTCTCTGGGCCCCGTCCAGGCCCCCGCGGGCCCACGTGAGGAGCGGCGGTCCAGAGTTCAGCGTCCCTCTCTGCCTCCCGCCTCGTCTCCACGTCTCTCCTCGCTCCGTGCCTGTCATCTCACAGCCCACTCAGTGCCACACTGGCTTGTTTTGTCAATAACCATTTATTTGTTGCTGGAATGGCAGCAGCCATTACATCTGACCTCCCTGTTTCATCAATTATGGATAGATTATTGGATGTGAACATCTGCAAGAGCTTGCTGTTGGACTCACCTCCTGGCAGGGATTAGATAAAGTATTAAACTGTTGTTTATTGTCAGGCCAAAACTCTACTGGGAAGCCAGAGAATTTCCACAGCCCCACAGCAAAAAATAACTCCCATCAACAAGGCACCTTAAATAGTTTAGCAGTGCTGCTGAGGCCCCCTCATGGTAAGATATGGGTCATTCATTATTTACACTTATTACTGGTTGTTATAACACTCGTGGTAAAAGCTACAGGCAGATGGGGCTTCGTCATTGTTTGTCACCTTTGTAAATGTGTCAACCAGGGGCCAAACACACATTACACACACATACACCCAAATGCTTGTCTCTGAAGCAACTTTCTGCTGGGACAAGTCTTCCTGCTCCGCACGGGGAGACGATCGCGGCTCAACCGCTAATGATTGAGAGAACAAGCTCATGGACAGACTCGCATGCACACACAGTCTCAGGGGTCATGGAGATATTTAAAAACACATTTAGGTTATTTATTTTTAAAACATGCCAAATAAAATGTTTAACACATGAATTATAGATTTTAAATGGATATCTCCTGGCTGAATATGTAACACTGGCATCGTATTTAAGTCGTAGATGGAGATGTGGGAAATGGGCAGCAGGGGCGCTAAATAAGGATTAATGTGATGCATGACCTGTGGCTCAAGTTGTTCCACAAAATGTTCCAGTACTGTCAGGGATGAGTTTCACCAGCTCATTCTTAATGCCATATTACACTTTCACAGCTCTGCTGCTGTTTAACATTGTTGTGTCAGATGTGTGTTAACAGATTATTTAGAGTTAAATGGTAGTTGATAGTTCAGTATTTCATTGTTGCTCACTTCAAGCATTGATTGATGGAATAAATAAAATAAAACAAACTGTGTTTACTGACCTGCAGTAATCTCCCTCATCCACTCATGTGTTCACAAAGTGGTGAACCTCTCCTCCTTTCCAGGACGCCCCTTTCATACCCAATCATGATCCTCTCACCTGTTACCAATGAGCCTGTTTACCTGTGGAATGATCCAAACAGGTGTTTTTGGAGCGTTCCATATCTTTCCCAGTCTGTGAAACATGTTGCTGCATCAGATTCAGAATAAGCAGATATTTACAGAAATCAATGAAGAATATTGAATTTTGAATATTTATTTGTTTTACACAGCGTCCCAACTTTTTTAGAATCATTGTTGAAGGTGTGTCAGTGCAGGCGGTTTATTATAAATAGAAAAATGAACATACAAGCGTATTATTCTCTGTTTCTTATCACAGTATAACTGCCAGGGTGTTTGCACATGTCCGTTAGGAGGACTGTGAATTAAAGCCTGTAGCCGAAAGACATGGTTGATATCAATATCATGACATGAATAGGATTTCTTTTCCCTCAATACGAGTTTTATAGAACTCACAATATGGCATCTGTATTGAAAATGATCATTTCATCAGACAAAAGTCTTTCATTGTGTGATAGAAAACCTTCAGTTTCTTTAGTCTTCAGTTACTGTTTGTTTGGGATCATTCATTTGCTGAGCAGAACAATATGGTATTAATAAGATCATCACAATATGATTCTCTGGACAGCGTTGAATTACTGCAGAGAAAACGATTTCTTAATTAAGAAATAAGAATGAGTTTAATACATTTTACAAGATAAAATTGTTTTAAATTTTTTGTTTGGTTTGTGCTTCATGTCGTCACATCGTTCAAAATGTGACTCATCATATACAAACATAACATTCCTCACACACTGCAGCCATATTGGATGTTTCGTCTGAAAAAATAAATTTATTCTTCGACATTTTTATTTGTATCGTTGACCTGAACTTGGACTATCAGGCTTCTTGGCTGCTTAGTATCTTCCCCACAGTGCAGTGAAGAAGAGGTTGCTGCACTGCCTTTTTAGTCCCCTGTCAAAGCCTCTCACAGTTCACCTTCAAGGCATCTGCTCAGCTGTCAACAGCAGTTGTCAAACCGACACTTAGCATTCACATTGTTTCTGTAGAAATGAAGATATGTATTTCCAGAGAGCTTCCAAAAAAACCAGCACGTTGCCCCTGCATCTTCGTTAATGTCTTTAGGTGGTTTAGGCAGTGATGTAACCTCTGTCAAACAGGAAGTGTCTGTTTTTTCCAGGCTTTGAACAAAGAGTGTGAAAACCTCCTGTGTGCTCGAGAGTAGCGGGGCACTGTGCATCAAAATATCATCGCAGGTTGAAAGGCACAAAATAAGGTCAGTGTCACCGCACTGCATTATTAATACCCCACTGTTTATCTCCTTGCCCATTGAATCTGTGCACAACAAAATGCTGCCTCCCATGAAATATTGATGCAATTTCCTAGCTTTACATGTAGAAAAAGCAATCGAGAAACTAGGTGTTACACACCGGCAGCAGGCCGCTGAATGGCATGTCGCCTTGTAGCGTAAATTGTCAAACACAGCAAAACGCTGGTGAAACGCTGGCAAAGCTGCGCTGTCAGCTGCAGGTCAGGTGGGCAGGTTGTCATGTTTATGAGAGGATGTGTTATTTTTTTAAAAACATGTCACTGTGAATCCGGAGAAGATCCGTGGATTACGGTTGTTTGGTGATTGGCTGAGTCCAGTGCAGGTTTCTTATTGTATTTTTTGGTCGGGGTGGATTTATGTGTCTGTATTTTACTAACTTGATGTTCTGCAGCTGACCGTTCAGCGAGTCAACCTTTTAGTAGAAATAGTCCAAGAACGGCGCAGAGTTTCTTACGATGAGTTAACGAGGCAGTTAAACTCGTGTTAGCTCAGTTGAACGAGAGGAAGCGTTTTTCTGTTTAAGAAGAAAAATAGGTGGAAGAATATTTACTTTCTTGACAATGCGTGGGCTTTTTTGTTCGTTTATTAGACTAATAATCAGCTATCACCAGTAGCAGATATTGATTAATTAATTAATTAATCATTTCAGTGAAATCTTCACGCTCTTTGATTACTGGCTGGAAAAAGTTGCCCCCGTGTATCTGCCCGTGTTTGTTCTGTTGTCGAACTGAGCACTTTAATTCATGAACAGAAACGTCAAATCCTGTTAGATAAAATAACATGAAATTGCTGCTGAGTGAAATCCTGTCTTTTTGGCTTCGAGTCGCAGTGAATCGCATCGTTACAGATTGGTCTGTTTCGGTTTTGTTTTGGCTAAATTGAAGGCCTGCTGGCCACATTAACATGTTTGAACTGAAAACCGTTGGCATTTGACATTCACTCACAGTGTGTGTAGTACAGTATGTTCATTTCAAAAGGCTTTCATTCATTGTTTATTTCTTTTGAATCAATAGCATCTTGGCGGTTATTCCATCACACTTCACTTCACAATACAGATAAGAAGTATATGAAAAAGCTGTATTTGGAGACGGAGGGACAGCAGGTCTTTGCAGTTTTGGGAGAAATCAAAAGACGTGCTTGTTTGACCTTCAAATCAAACAAAAGCACAATTTATCTGCCTTTAACTACTGCAAAAAACGTGCTGCACCTCATGCACTTCTTTGTTAATGCATCGCCATCGACACTCATGCAGGTAGTAAACAACGCTGCACCACTATGAAGCACCGCACGCTTTCTCCCTTTTGTCTTTTGTCTCTTTCATGTTAAAATCGCTTACTAATTAAGCCAAATGCCACTGCATCCGGAGTGCATGCTTACACACACACACACACACACACTCACACAAAGGGAGAGAGAGCTCTCTAATGATCAACATGCGCCAGCGTCTTTATTATCCCAGCCAGCCAGCCTGTGTCTCTGCAGCCGGCTCATGTGCTGTTTAAGTGATTGTAAATCATCCCACAGTAATGGCTGAGATTAGCATACTATCAAAAAGCTTTCTTCATGCATGATGCGGTAACATCTCAGGGCCCTAAGTGTTTTATGGCGAGTGAGACCGTATCACCCACTGTCATTAACAATCTAGTGGTGGCCAGGCAGGCAGCTGTACTCGGGCTGCTGCTGTTAGTGTTGCCAGATGCGTGAGGAAGATGCAGGCTTGGACTGCAGCCCATTATGGGCGCAGCCTGTCAGGAGCCATTAGGCGCATGCTTTTTGATTAATGCTCTAAGTGATGGTGTGAGTACTACTCAGAGACCAGCGCAGAGAAAGAGGGGAAAGAAAAGGTTATCGCCTCACTAAGGAATGCCTGAGCGGGCGCCGTAGTGTCAGTGATGATGATCGTGAATATGGTCTACCTCTTGCTAAAGATGTGGGCGGGTGTGAGGGAAGCGTCTTGTTTTTTTTTTCTGCAGAGTGGTTTTAGGCTCTGATTTCCTCTTCCTGTTTTTGAGGGGATCCTGCTCAGGGAGAGGATCTCAGGGTGTCCCCCCCTTCCCCCCATCTCGCACCGCCTGCTATTGTGACCCATGAATTATTGATTAACCTTGGTAATAGAAAAGATATAACTGTGGTATGCTTTGACCTGCCTCTTCTGTGGCGGATAATTGTTAATACCAAATAGATATGCATATGCATGCAGATGATTACATAAGATTTATTTAAAATAGGATAAAGATTAGCACTTGTCTGTATGATTGTTGTTTGCATAGAGGATACATTGAACTTTTCTAATTGTTAAATAGACACATTTGGTTTGAATCGTATTTGAGTTTTGGGTGCCAATACTGACTCTTTTAGATTTTATAGAACTTACTTATATTTTTTACTTAACTGACGTAAGTTATCTATTGAAGAATGACAGATAGTGGACTTCTTAGAAAAATGTGAAGCCAAAGCACTTGTCTGATCACTGCCATTAAAAATTTCATTTGGGCTGCCGTCCCCGAGTAACAAGTTATTCTCCGGAGCAACAAGACCCATGTGTTCTCATGACATGTTCAAATGAATCCATCTGCTCAGGTCGTGTTCCTGTGATGATCTCACCTTCCGCGGCGGATCAATAAACGAAACGCTATGTTTAAACTGAATCAAATTTTCCACTTGTAGGGCTGAGCTTTCATCCGCGGCAAGCCCCTACAGTCTTCACTCTTAGCTTTACCGTATATACAATTAAACGCCCCAGTAACCTGCGCGTTTTCATTAGATTGGACCTGCAGGGATGTAGCCGCACGCTTACCCCCACCCCAGCCTAAAAGAGATGACCAGCCGCAGTAATTGCATGGCGCTGTGTTTACATTTATTCATGAAACGGAGGACCGCCTTTTCATCCCCATTTCCACCTGTCACCCATTCCATTTGCCGCGTCAGGAGAGAACCCCTCCCCCCTCCGCACCCCATCAAACTTGGAGCTACCACCACTAATCAGCCCCTCCCCTCGTGTAGAACCACTGCCTACTTGTTCCCTACCGATATTTGATTCCCCCACCAGCCTGAGCGAATGATTAAGTTTTCATGCATTTGGTTCCACCAAAATGTATGCGCACTCAGCCACATCCTTTATTGATTACTTCTAGTGCAAACAGTAGGCAGGGTGTGATATACATAATTGGACAGTTGTCAGGGGAGGTCTAGCAGTGATAACCAGCATCTTATTTCCCCTCCCTGATGGATATATGACACACCTTGAGAGCGATCACGTGCTCCTTATGTAAGGAAAGATAAATATGTCAGCTAAATGGCTTTAACAATGTAAAGCAACATACACGCTTTGCTAACAATGATAACAGTGTGCTGTGCCTGATCTCAGCATTAAATGTGTTTACCAATTGCCTTGATGAAGAAATACACCCGTTTTTGACTGATGTGGGAGTGATGATGCATCACCGGCGTACAGTGTGGAGCAGCCCCTTTTCTTTGAACTGCCGTGCATTAAGAGGAAAAAAGACTCCAGAGAGCAGACAGCGGCGCCTTGTACTTAATATACACAACATGTGCTTTGCTAATTATTTTCCTGAATGCTTATAAGCACAATAAACTGGCTGCACGTAGTTGGAACGAAAGCCGGCTCACCAAGCCAAAATACCCTCTCTCAGCTTCTAAAATTACATTTTCAGAGGCACAGTCGAAATAATAAGAGTCTAATCATTGCTAGAGTAAACACTGTTCCGTTAAGAAAAACAAAAAGACATCCTTAAAGTTTGTATTTTAGTAATGAAAAGCAAACAGTGGCCGCTGCAATTGCCTGACCCGTGACACGGAGGCGATGAAATGTCCCAACAGGATCTCGGCATAGCTCTGTCTCTGTCATGATAATAGATTCAGCCGCACAAATGGAAGAACCACAGACGTGTAATAACTCTATCAAACTCACGTCCCTGTGTTTACACGAGGTTAGATACACACAGAGACACCCTCTGGAATTTCACATTTTACTCCTCCTCACCCTTCATCCATTCCAAAGAATAATTCTGTGTGGTCAAGGTTACAACCACTGTTTGTGTTTGTTGGGTAATCATACAGCATTTCCAAGGTAAGCCTCCCTCCACTCTGGAGCCTTCACATTACAAAAACATCCACTTACATGAATTCATACATGGAGACATTGACACTGGTTGGGAGTTTGGTGGGGGCGAGGAGGCAACTGAAGTGGGACCCAAACAGAATCCATATTTAATATTGTGTTCCTGCTTGGACATGTACCCTTTCAAGTCAGCATCAAAGACGCTGCAGAGACTTTGCTCTCTTTGACCAAGCCATTGTGGCATCAGAGATGAGCCGGTTCCCCTTTATGAGGAAACACAAATCTGTGGTGGAATCCCACAGATTACAGAAAAGAATAATAGACTGCAGTTAGCTTGACACACAGTTGTCACACAGATGCGTCCAAACATTTCACTCTACCTGCAGCTGGCAGGCATGTAAGTGAAGTGGAAATGACATGTTCAGTGATCCAAACTCATCCAGGACGTCAGCGGTCACAGAACACATTACTGCCGCTCTTTACTGCCGACCTATTGCTGCCTCTGCATTTGTTTATTAAAGGATAATTCTGGGTTATTGCAGCTTTGTTTGTACAGATCAGGTCATTTGTCCTATTGCTAATAACCTCATACTCACCAAGTTAATTGAAACACATCTGGGCAAGAACCACGAGCGATAAGGCGATCATACAGGTTTTAAGCCACCTTATCTGGAAAAGAAAACATGCATTACCCAGGATGTCACGGGCCAACTTCCTGCTTTAGCCAAATGTACTTCAGGTAGTCGCTTGCAGTTTTCTGGTGCAGTAAGGAAATCTTACCAACAACTTGGTCTTACCTCCAAAATTGAGGTTTAGGTAATCCGGTGCACCCATGATCCTGTTTGTCTCTTCCCTTTGTATGATGGCCTTGTCTTCTCACTCAGCTACGCTAACACCTCTGTGCTCAGCTGTGACAGGACACGTCATGTTTTTAGCATACTCCCACCGTAACTGTTTGTGTCTTGCCCCATTTGATGTTTTTACAGCAATGTTAGCATGTTCCCTGATATATTAACTAATAGAAACAAAAGCCAAAACATGACCCAAGCTGCAACAATTCTGTAAGACACCATCCAACCACCCATCCACCTACCTAATAACCTACACTTACCTAATTATGTGTGTATGTCCAAGTGAAGCAGATCCACTATCCTACCAAGATTTATCTGCAGTCAATATGTATGCAGCAATTCTCTGCTTAGGATAGATTCAAACTGAAAAGCTAAGAAAAAGACTTGCTATCGCTGTTTAATGTGCTCCACATGCCTTCACCCTCATCATCTCCCTTTTCCTTGTTTCTTTACCTGCACGGCTAAGCCTTTATGACCTGCCCTGCGTCATCTCGGCTGCATGTCATTATCCAGCCATCAAAGCCGAGCTGCCGTGCCAATCAGCCCATCAAGGGTTAAGGGGACACACTTGTCTGCAGCAGTACCCTGCACACATCTCTGGCCCCGGCACATCTCAGCAGTCTTTGCTAATGACTTGTAGCCAACAAATTCCTAAGACTCTCAGGTGGCTTCCTCCAACCAGGCTCTGTGCGATGATGAAAAGCCTGAGATAAAATAAACTGACAGTTGCAACTCATTGCGAGGAGCAGGCAGCACCCTAGCAGCAGCTGAGACCCCGGGAGCCCAGCACTCCCTCTTTTTTTTTTTTTTTCATCCTTTCCTCCATCACCCCCTCCATTCTCCTCTGCCCTCCTCCTGTGTGTCTGTGTGTGTCTGTGTGTGTGTGTGTTTGTGTGTGTGTGTCTGCATGGGTGATAGACTGCAAGTGTGGACATTTGTTTTTGTATGTGTGAATGCACTGGCAGTGTGTGCGTGTGTGTGTGCGCATCTGCATGTGAAAATGCATGGGTGGATGAGTGTGTTCTACCGAGGGGGTGCAGGGTAACTACTGGGAGGGGAAACTAGATGCCCCTGCCACTGTTCCCTAATTAAAGCCCATTCCCGCCTCTTTTATTTCAGTCCATTAAGCAAAAAACTGTGGCCACCCCTCTCTCGCTTCCACACATGACACACTCCAATCAATAAACTCCCACTGGCTGCCTCACTGGGTGCCTCAAATGAATAGATTGCAGTGGAACATTATGTCTAATTGAATTTTGCAGAGGAAGCCATGCAGAGCACTGTTGTAGGGTTTTAGTCTTGTTTTTGCACGTTAAACAAAAGGTTTTTTTTTTAAAAAATCAAGTGAATGGATTAAAAAAAAGATATATATAGCTGTAGTGATACTCACTGAATCCTTTTGTTCAATCAAATAAAGAACAGATTCGTGACCAAAATGATAAACGCAGGATTTGTTTGTTACAAGATTCAAGGTGAATTAATGCCTGATTTGTTTTTTTTGCTTTGCGGTAACTAAGCGGTACGTGGCACAGCTAAGCTCCAGACACAGTTCAACCACCTAGCTCTCCACTTAGCTCAGCACCACAAAGGTTCACATTAGCACATCAGGCCCCGGGAGAGAGCCTCCTCCTGGCTGGTGGCTGTGGGGGTTCAGCCAGGGATGGGGGAGGCTGGCAGATGGTTCAGTGGTATGTCTGACGGACTGGCTGATGGATGCATGGTGCTGATGCGGCTGTTCTGTTGTGTGTATGATCAACATCTCTACAGAAGTCACTTTCTAAGACATTTGCATAGACCGCCGTGTCTGTTTTGGCATGTTCTGATTCTTAGCTCCTCACTGCAAAAATAAGCCTAAAGATAACTTTTCATCCAGACTAGGACTGTCCCTTTTTATTCCAAATTCAAATTACACTTAAAGCATGGCGAATTGTTTTTATATTTGATCTGTAAATCACAGTATGTCAAGAAAGATTCATGCTCAAAATTGTTAGCGCAGCAGGCCGTGGTCCATGTTCAGCTCCTTGCATGCTAGGCTACCGCTGCTCTCTTTGTTGATGCAAAATGTAGTTAAACGAGCAAACCATGCAGAAAAGACAATGATGACCCCAAACTGTGTAGCACTGATGCAAGAACAAGACTTTATTCAATACTTTAAGAAACGTAAACATGTTTTTCTACAAAAAAGACAAAACGTATCAAAAGTAAAAACACAAGCATGAACTTCAGCTTCATAAATACAAAATCAAATTGGCAATAAATGATTTAAATCAGTCTGTCTCATCAAAGAAGAGTACCAAATCTGTTGTACTTCACAGTTTTTGATACTCAGCGGGACGGACACATTTCGGTCAGAACCAAAACCTGCCCTGATGCCCAGCCCTAAACACCAGCCTCATTTTATCCTCTTCCAAAAAGAGAGAGAACTTTACCCAAAGTCACACGAGAGATGAAATATTGTGGTATTTTTTTTTTTGATAACTTTCAAAATGAGACAGTGTTCAGACGTTGGATGTCATAGTCTCGTCTTTCTTTTCTAATTGATTTGTTCGCCTCTGCCAGTCAGTTAGTGCGCTCGCGTCTCATTGTGTGTCTTCAGTGACCACTGCAGCTGTTCCCATGCCAATTAGCACAGTGGCTTAAAGCAGGTGCCAAGGCAAATATTTAGCTAATTATCAATATTTAATAGCATTTCTGCACTGGCTCCTTTCCTAAGGTCCAGCAGATGCTATTAAATCTCACCCCATAGATACACAGTTATGACACGTAATAACTACTTGAATATAAAACAGATTAATAATTTAAAGTGAGCCAACAAATTAGGACCATCATTTAAAAAAAAACTAGGCTTGAAACCATTTTGCATAAAACCAGCCCGGTTCAAGGTAATGCCAAGGCTCTCCTGATAAAGAATTACAGCATTAATTCAGCAAAGTGAACTTATTGCTCCTACTCCTTCTCAGAGATCCCTGGAGCATTTGGAGTAGAGGAATGAAATGATAGCATTCATGGGCACAGAGGCGCTTATTTCCATTTCCCCATCAAACCCAGCTCTGTGTGTGTGTGTGCGTGTGTGTGTGTGTGTGTTGCGATGAGGTGAGGTGGGAGGGGTTGGTCCTTTTCTCCTTGTGGTACAATGGCTGAAGTCCCTGTGAATAGCATGTTTTTATACTGAAGACTCCCTCCCCAGAGGGGCTGAGGTGGCCTGTCTCCACCAGAGGTCCATTGTGCACACACAAACAGAAACAGACACACAAACACGCACACTGTGACCTCTCTGGGTCACTGCTGGAATTACATAGACATATCCCACCTTTGATGTAGAGCTCTTGACTGGCATCTTAATTGACTCCAAAAGCTGTGTCAAATGAAAACGATCAACAGGAGCTATTTGGTCTTTACGCTAAAAGATGCACCTCTGCTTACAAATTGAGCTCAGTGTGAAATTGTGCTTTGATGCGATGCAACACACACGCGCACAAATCATAGTCTCAGCGCCATGACAGACATATAATAGGGTTGCTTTAACATGTGTATTGTCTTGAAAACCGGTGCGCTGAGAGGGTGTTGTGAGATTTTCAACATTAAAGTGCGTTTTCAGAGTTCTTGTTCAATTCCCACTGAGCAAACACTTCAGTTTGTGCAGAGAGAGCTGCAGCACCTCGCGCGGCAAACTCTTTTAACGGAGCATGTTGCTGGAGGCACCGTTGCTTGCTTGTGTGATATTACCATTTACCTGCTGTTTTGAATTTTATTTGAATTGGGATGAAACGATCAGGAAAAGGTGTTCGCTGGCAGACATATCTTAACCCCACTTTTTTTATCCTGCTTCCACTTTCTAATTTCAGACATGCCAACTGACTTGACATAGCGTTTTATACTTCTACTTATGTGCCTTTTGGGATTTAACCTGCTTTGGCAAAGGCAGAGTCTGCAGCATTTCCCCGTGGATATGCATGCAGAGGGCAGAAAACATCAATGGGTCGCACTTGGATCTTTGTTGACAAGATCTTGTGAAATGTTTCCAATTGTACAGGATGGATTGAACAAAATGAGGCATTCTCTAGAAAAGAATAGCTCATTTGGGGTGAAATATTTTGGCATTATCAGTCTGAATTTACTGTATGAAAAAAATTTGCATGACAAATTATATGAACTTATTACTTATTTCTAAATATTTACCAACTGAAACATTCATTCATAATGTGTAAGTCATCAGATTTAGCAGTTCCTAAGTGGACCTTTACACTTCATTGTTGGAAATGTCTTTCAGTCTGTCCACAACGTTATCAATATCTCAGAAACTCTTTGATGGATTACCATGAAATCTTGCACACATATTCATGGTCCTCAGAGGACGAATCCTAATGACTTTGGTGATCTCATAACCTTTCCTCTAGTGCCACCATGAGGTGAAAATGTAACTTTGTCCACTACTTTGGTGATGACAAAATACCTGCAAAGGTAATTACAATAGAAAATGTCAGAAGTCCATTACCTCAATCCCATTGTCACTGTGAGCATGTTAGCATCAAACTGCAGCTGGGCCTGAGCATGGTCTCACTGGACCGCTAGCATGGTTGTAGACTCTTCGTCTTGTTATGTTGCCAGGTTCTGTAACTGGCCATTTTGCCATCGTACAGTATTGCTCTGTTGAGCAGAATTGTCTCAGATTAAACTTTTTAAGGATAAAGAAGCCTCAAACTGTTATATCGTACTCTCCTGTTAGTCTTGGAAAGAAATCCAAACAAATAAAACAGCTTTTCTGTGATTTACAGTTCAATATAGTAAAAATGTGACCCCTTAATTGCCCTGCATGGGACGAGGCTGGGCCCCGCAGTCCTTCAGGCCCTCTGAAGGGCTGCAGTATGAAACCTGTCTCCCCTGCAATAAAAAGAGTTAAGCTTGTAGCCTGTAGAGACTGTCAGCTCCCAGAGACAACATGTGTTGTGTTGGTAGCCTGAGAAAATCACTCTCTTGTTTAAGCAAAATAGTCACAGTTGCTGGCGTGGTGAAGATTTCGCTTACAGTAAACTGCCATCGCAACAATCTGCCAAATTAAAAGTTCAAGTTTTAAAATCTTCCACTGTTGGAATACAAGTGAACCTGTTTTACAAAATGAATAAAGTAAAACATGAGCCGTCAACACGTATGCAGTATACTGTGGAGATGAGCTGTTGATGTACAGACAGCTCGGTGATGTTCACTTGTCTTACCCAGTCCTCGTATGTCTCTTCAGTTCCATTTGTCCCTTATTTCATCCACCTGATGTAGATGATGTCTTCCTCAGTAGACAAGAGCAATAATTTGTGGTTTTATCAATGCAGCTAGCTGGCAATGGTAATGATCTAGCCAGACATAGATCAGGGGAATGCATACAATGAGAAAAAGCAAAATGAAAGCGGTTAACACAGTTGATGTAACTGACAAAACTGGCCATAAATATTAGAGCCACTTGTCTTCCATACTAGATATAATGTGTGACATCATTCCAAACAGTTCAGGAAGCTGATAGTTTTGTAAAGTTTGGTTGTAGTTTATTCTTTTAACGCTTGTAAAATTGTTTTTCTCACTGCTCATAAAGGTGATTAACATTAGTCACACTTCTACATCTTACATGTCATTAGATGGTTCACATATCAATTATTCATGTATATTATTCATGTCCTCCTACATTAAAGAACACAAATTTGATGCATTTACAAATCGGAATGAATCAATTTTTCAACTCGCTGTGTGCTGTAGCTGTGCTGTGTATGTTCATGCAAAGACAAAACAAAGACAGCTACGTACTTACTGCCTTGTTACGCACTAGAAAACGAGCTTCATCAGTCGCAGATGTAACAAATTCACATCAGCTTTCAAAGACAAGACGTTACAGTGAAAGTGTATTTAGGGGAAGTTTAGCTGACTGAGAGGCCTCCCAGGCTTTCATCCTCTGCTGTGGTAGCTGCAGCATCTTCAGCTTCCTCCCTCCTTTTTTTTTGGCCTCCAAACAATTGGCAGGAAGGCGATTAGCAGTGAACGCACCTCCAGCTTCAATAAGTGTTTGTGTGTAAATGTGGGCTCTGAACCTGGCAACCCGAAAGCATTTTTCGGTTTAAGGGCTGTAGTGACTCGATGGTCAGCAAAGCACCTTTAACAATGTAAATATGAAACTTAATGATGCATGCATGCATGATGCATTTATGTTTCCATTGTGAATTTAAGATGACGCATTATCGCAACACACTGCGACTTGTTGTCTTTCTGGATGAAGGTTTCCAGAAGGAGATGTTACACCACTGAAAGCTATAAGATCCCAGTAGGCATTACACTGATAACCAGGACCAGCTGTACTGGCTTAACTATATTTTATACTGCGTAGTAGTAATAATACGTTTCCATACATGACCTGGTTGCTGAGTGACACAGTGACAAAAGAAAACCTTTTTATAAAGTAAAAAAGCACGACTGAACAACCGCTGAAAAATGAAAATGTCTTGTTATTGTGAAGCAACAAAACATTTTCACAATAAAAGGACATTTTCTAATTTCAATGCTAACATGTAGATCAACACAGTCCTGATATTTCCTGCTTTACTATAAGGTAGTTAAATCATTTAAACCAACGTTAAAACCAAACCCCTCAGAAAACACTGACCTCTTTAGCTTTGCATCATTCTGAAGGAAAACTCAAAATATAGACCATTATCTTCCAGAAAGTTACAAGGGGTATCAGGACTTTTGGGTTTTGATATATTCCCAGAAAGCAGTTTTTGCCATGTATTTTTGCTTGACATGAACAGCAGACTTGATAATTACCTGCTTGACAGTCCATTACCAAATACTGTGGAGCCTTTGTTTGCATATCATTGCATGCACAGTTATTCTTTGCTTACTGTCAATCAACTGCCACTCAAAAGAAGAAATAGTGACATTGCATCCCAAATTGGAATAATATATCAATATCTGCTTTTTTGCATGCCTGTGTTATTGAGACAGCGGTTTATTTTAAACTTTAATACTATAAAGTTTATATTAATCAACAAAAGTGAGTAAATGTTAAAATTTGAGATGCGTTGTAAATGTTTGGAGTATTTTTTTTAAACACAGACTGAAGTAAATTGGGCATATTGATATTAATATTCTCCTTTTAGGCTAGCCAGATATCCACTGTCAAACCTGAGGTGAATACCTGGTCCTTGAACAGTAAATATACTTGAAATGTAAGGACATCAAAAAAGACCTTCCCAAGGACACACATCTACAGGTAAAAAGGTTAAAAAAAAAGAACCTGTTTTGAGTTTAAGAATTAAAATGAACAGTGCGTGAGACCTTAATGAGACAGAAAAAAAAATCACACAAGGTCGTCTTTCGTAAGAACAGAAATTCCATCCCTGTGGGGCAGAAAAGACAGAACTTTTTGTTTTAGCAAACTGCCCATCAAATAAGCATAATTACCATCAGAATTCATACGGTGTTCTGAGACTCCTGAAGGCAAGCGGCCCCACTCAAATTAGCAGCTCTGATAAATCACCATTAATTAGCTAATAAAAGCCAGCAGGTGGTTCGGAGCCCAAAGACATTCCCCGGTTGTCTGAATTATGTATATTACAGCAGCGCACTGATAAAGTAAATGAGTAGGGGGAACAACAGATAGGAGTTCTGGAGGGCCCTCGTCTGGGGATAATGCTCCAATCAAATCTCCTGCAATTCCACAATCCCACCCACAGGAATACAAGTGGCTCTGACCCCCCACTCAAATCACATAACACACAGGGCTCTGGTGTGGGCATATTTATACACGGATTATGCATACAGAATACAAAGTTTGCCTTAGCCCACCCTGAATAAAGAGCTTGTAAAGATGTTATACTTTCATTATAGAAACATAAGGCAATTATTTTGAGAACAGAGAAACACGGATTGATTGAGGCACAATGACCTCTCTGCATTGAGCTGACAAGGGCAGCATGTATTCTTGATCATCTTCATCATCATACATATTTACCACACAAGCCACACAACGTGTAGCGCCTGCATTACCTGAGCTGCTTAACCAAGTGTGGGAGCGCCATGTTTATTTTGACTTTTAACTTTTAATTTAAGTGGCTTCCTATGGTCAACATCCACTCAAGACTGGGGCTGTAAGAAATGAGATATCACAAAGTCGTCAGTCCAGAAAGCTGCGTTAAACTCAGTTCTGACTGTATGGCAGTGATGGATCGTATAAAAAGTATAAATAACAAAAGGAGCATTGATAATAAACAGTGACAGCAGCAATATGCCATTGTAGAATCAAGTTTGGCTAATCTGAAGACGAAGAAGAAGAAGAAGAAGAAGAAGAGGGGAATGACTGTGGGTGACATTCGTGGTGCTGGGAAATAGTGGCAGAGTGAGACCTCTTACTTTCTGTGCGCTAAAGAACAGCTAGCTCGAGTCTGACAGTCATGCACCACGTCGACCTCAGGTGTGTTTATCTCTTTTTACCTGTCGGCCTGTAAGCAACGCCATGTTTGCCATCAGAAATGTAAAACAGAGCAAAGCGGCAAATGTTTGCATTTAAGGAGCTGGAAACAGCAAAGGAAGGACTTTATCTCAATTGCTCTTAATTAATTTTTTTTTATCCAACAAGTAATTGAAAAATCTGGACTAGAACAGTTTAAATATCATGTAGCTTGTACAATGATTTGGAGAATTTATTGTAAGACTTAAAATTAATATAATGGTTTTGATTTTATTCTGATGTAATGGTAATTGTGATGTGGCAATAATGTTAATAATACTGCTGCTCTTAATGTTCTAAGAGGACACACACACACACACACACACACACACACACACACACACACACACACACACACGCACACGCACACGCACGCACACGCGCGAACACACATATGTACCGACACCAACTTCCTTTTATCCAATTCTAACCATTTTCACACCACTCTATTAACCACATCAAATGTGTGCTTGTTCTTTGTATGTTCATATATTAATGTGTTCCCCTTGTTGATGTGTTTGTGGCACATGTGTTCTACAGCCATTGAAAATATCATCACAGAAGATCGGGACGATCGACTCTCCTGCAAGAAGGACATGAAATAATATCAGGTATTTGCTGACATCAGCTTGTGGCCGTGCAGATTAGCTAGAGCGACCATCCGACATTCAACTCTAAAACACCAGGCGTGACCATGCTTATTGGAAATGGCATCATGCTTCCACAGCACAAGCATCGCTGAGCCAGAGGCGTGCTACGTCATGATTAATGGCATTATTGGGAAAGAGAGCATGGCCATAGCAGACGTGTTACACAGACTCTTCTGCCTTCTTTCACTTCCGGTCTAATCTCTACACTAAGAGAAGATTTTTGAGAAATGTCTCTTAACCAAAGCTAACAACAAGCCAGACAGACGACCAGGACAAACCTTTCAGGGTGGAAAAACTCAGAAAAGCATTTTTCTTATATAAAATACCAGGTCAGCAGGTACCAGACAGCTACCCGGCACAATTTAATAAACAGTATTTTTTGCATGTCCCTGGATGGGGATGGAGAACCTCCATGGAGTTTTCTAGAAAGCAGCCGTGTTCGTGTTAATGATCAGTGTTTCTCACCAAAAAGCAAACCCTTAACGAGCAACTAAACTGTGATGAAAGCAGCGTTTCACTACCCTCTCTGGTCGAACGTTTGTAGTCTGTTTGACTTGCATGGTGTGTCGAAAGGTGAGAAATTAAACCACTGGAGGTCGGTGGTGAAGTTGCCATTTAAAGCCTGACAAACGCACTGCATGCCCTTCTTCAAAAAACACAGGATATTAGATTTTTTTCAGGCGTGGTGCGTCCATGTTTGTAGTCATCTTCACTGCCTTTGCTAGCTTAGCGCTATAATTCCCTCCACCAGCTGTAGATCAGTGGAATGTGCACTAAACAAATAAAATGGGGGCCCATGCACAGTGATGATGCATTTGTAGATTCACCGAGTGGGCTTTAATTGCTTACACACAGGGGTCACACCACTTACCTTTGGAGTGGGTGTAGCTCAAGTGCCCACTTCATATAGTCCCTGCGAAGCATCATTGGCCTGAACAGGGGTTAATAGAGGTTAAGTCAACACGTAAAAGCTGCTGTGACAGCTGGTTAGCTGCTCGATCTTGGTCGATCCCCCATTATTTTCACGTAATTCGTCACAGAAATGATGTCTTAGCGCGGTTTGATGAGCTGTTGTTTTTGTAAAATGGCATATTTTGCATATTATAATCTGTCTAACTCTATTAGACTCTGCCACAACCAAGTTTCCCCGTTAGCAAACACACTCAGAAATCTAGTTTGCTTCTTTCCTCCTTGGGTAAATGAGCTCTTTTCTCTGGGTTAGATGTCCTGAGGCAGCCACTTGGCAGAGGGTGAAAGAAATGGCAAAAAGGCATCCACACAAGTGGGACATGGGAGCAGATGGGACACTGATTGCAGTGTTGTTTACAGCTGTTGAGGTCCTTCCACACTGCTATATAGAGGTCAGAAACTATGTCTGTCTGCCACATTTCACAGCACAGCCACTGAGACACACAGGCATCTCCCCAGAAAAGCTCACTGTCAGTATAAGCAGATTTGAAGAAACATGCTAACAGAATATATTGAGGGTTTTCAGTAGCAGGATTCTTTTTTGGGGACGATTCATATTAAGCCAGTACCAGATTTATTATTTTCCTCAAAACGCTCTTGTGGAAAAATACAGTCGGCACGTGCTCACACTTTGGGTGCTCTCAGAAAGTGAGAACAAAAAGGACAGCAGAGAGTGAGAAAGAAAGAGTAACTGGAAGGAAAGCCATCCAACACAAAGGTCTTTGACGATCGTTAACATTTCTTTATGTTCGCATTGAATCACCTTATATGGTTTTACCAGGGACGTTGGCCATTCAGGATCGCTCCATCAGGGTTCTGACTGTAGTCTGTATCTCAAGCAATAATAGCCCAGAGCGGCAGGTGAAATATATCCAAAGTCATCAACCTTTTGCAAAGGCACCTCCGAAGCACACATTTCAACAGCACAGTGTAATCTAATATAGTGGGTGGCATCAACTTGCTTTGCTCAGACATTATTTCCGGCAAAGTATTTGCATGGCAAGATCATGCAACTTTTGTCACTGGCAATAAAAATGCTATATACCTCTCATTTCATTACGGCGGCTGACATACTGCTCGCAATGTGCACTTGATGGTCAAGCTGAAAGGTATTTTGGTATAGGCTGTCATTTTTTACATACGTGCAATATTTCAGTAAAATAAAGAAACGCACACGTCTGTGCAGGAAACACTTTCTCTGCTCCATATTTGTATGAAGTCTGTGGATTTTCGGTAGCGGTCTTCAGATGGAAATGTCTTGCTGAAATTTGTCTGATGGCTCGTTTCCAGCGTGATTGGCAGCTAACAGTCCGCACCCTGGATAAGCCTGTTAAAGACTGCCTTAAAGTGCTGTCAGAAATACTGTAATTATGGTCCTACTGCACACAGATGATCCAGAAAAGTCATAAATGTGAGACGGGAAAAGATTGGAGACTTTCTGTAAGACCTGAGTGGGTGGGATACTGTGCAGACGGGCTGTTCGTGTGTTTGTGGATTAAATCTTTACATTGTGTTACCTGTTAGCACCTCATGCTTTCTCTTATATATGACATGGATTTCCTCCTGTATTCTTCTGCCTAAAGGAAAACCTTTTTGTAAAAACACACTATTGCACATTTTTCTGTCATTGTAAGCCCACAGCATCACGTTGGGTGATGTGTTTCATACTTTATCAGCCATCACAGATCTTTCTGTACCATTAATGTTGAGCCGTTTATCCATTTGATATCTCTGGTTGAGGCAAATCAAAGAGCGGCACACATGTTTTTTCATCATTTTGCCAAAGTGCCCTGATTTGTCAGGTATTTAATTTGCTGGATGCAACATAAATAATCACTCCCATCTGGTTGTTTTATCTCTGAAAGGTTTCTCAATTGAATTTCCAGAAAACTTACTACGACATGCATCAATATAATGCTAAAATTGCACCTGCCACTTTGGTAGCATTTAAAAGGACAAGATGCATTTACAAATTAAATTCTGGGTGTATGAACCCATAGTAGAGTCCTGATGTGCTCCAGTAAGACCAGGACAGTGTAGAAAGAGAAAAAATGTGAAGGTAGCAGAGGTCATCGCAGGTATTAACTAAGCATATCATAAAACCACGACGTTGATATCTCACTCTACATTACATCCATGTACAGTATGCGTTTCTGCACACACTGAGGAACATAAAAGAGATGAGCAGACATAAAGAACTGTGTGTGGGAAACTTATAGAGGGTCTCATTAACAAGGCGAGATCCAAAGTGTGTAAAACAGTTTTATGGGACGCTGAGTGTATCTGATTTTTGTCCTCTATCACCTCAGTTTCTGTACCGTAAAACTCTGGAGCTCACACCAATCACAGATTTTTTTAAAAATTTCCTTTAAATGCCTTGATGAGTCATTGTCAGTCTCCTTTTCTTGTCTTTCCTGAAGTGTTCATGTCCAGGATATGAGAGTTATCACACCTGCGACGAGATGCAGGCCCAGTTTTTAGCTCTGCCAGAGTGGATGGGCAGTGAAACATATTTCCTCTGATAGTAATCTCCAAAAATCTATTTATAGACATGAGAAGAAATTAAATACAAAAAAAGAATTGATCAAATTCATTAAATGAGGAAAGTCGTCATAAATGACGACTGGTTTGGATATTCCGTGTTTTCTCTGCTTTGCTGACCTGATTCTTTGACTCCAAATAAATCCTGTGAGATTTCCTTTATCGCTAAAAGTTGGCTCATTTATTAACGTCTCATGTTGTTAAATATGATGGCATTCTAGTACTTAATGTATTTTTAATAATGCAAATATTTTAATTAGCCCAGCCCCCTCTTCATGCATGTAATCTCATGTCTGTGGTGTTTAGTGTTGATGTTTGCTGGGCTCTGCCTCCTCACACGTCTCTTATTCATCCAGTGTACTGTCGACCTAATCCTGCAACGTTCATCCGCTTTTCCACATTTTTATCTACACAAATGATATTTGGATGGATGGATAGATAGAATACTTGTGAAGGTCTCAGGCGGTGCCAGAATAAAAGCGGGTCTTGAGCGGCAACCATCAGAGGGCGGTCAGTTGGCGTTGCTTCCACGGGGTGTGACCCCTGAATCGCTCTGCTTCATAACAGCATATTGTTTTGATATGCTGCATAATGTGCATACATTACGTAATGCTTTACAAAGATGTAATAATTTAATCCGTTCATAGAGTAGATCTGTGTTTGGGGTGTGTGTGTGCGTGTGTGTGTGTGTGTCCTTATTGGTGCTTTGAGATGCATAGCCATTGAGGCCATAATTTAGTCCATTATGTCCTCTGGTTTGCAGTCGTAGCCCCAGGCCTCTGGCACTGAACGTTGTGTCATTTGCTACCAACTGGGTTTTTGATGAGAGTGTGTGACCTAGACGCCTCATCTCTCACCACTGTCTCATTCCCTTTATTTACATCTGTCTTTAGCATTCTAATTACTCTCTTTATTGCTTTAGCCTGGAGGAATCTGTTATACTGCAGGAAAAAAAAGACTAAGGACACTGGAGTTTTAACCAATAATAAAGCAGCATAACTCCCATTACCCATAGGCAAAGATTGGGCCTGTGAGGGTCTCCTGTTATGGGCTGTGGGCAAGACAACTTCCTAGTACACAGGGTTTACACGCAGGGGCTCATTTGCTTATCTGAGGTGTGCTTTTCAACACAGTTTGTCTTCACTTCAAAGTCTCTCACAGTCAAAAGAGAAAAAGCGCTCGTATAGATGTTTCTGGTGGCGTGATCACATTGTAAGCAAATGTCTCGTTACGCTTCAGTCAATTGTTTTGCCTAAATTTCTGATTGCGAGCACATTTTCCCACACTGAAACGCGCCTTTTGTTTTCCAGTTACTAATCAGACGTAAAGCAAGCAGGATGCACACAACTTCATCCTCTTCTCTCTCTTTTTTTTTTTTTTTTTTTTTTTACTTTTTTTGGGGACGATGTCAATGCAAAAAAAATTAAAAATAAAAACTTTAAAATGCTCGGTCCCTTCCCACAGAATTTTATGAAATGGCATCAAGAGCAGGCACAGCAGTCTTTAATGAGCTCTCAACTTTAAAGACTTGAAGGATATTAACAAGCTGCTTGACAAATGGTGCTTAGAAGCACATTAAAGACGCAGCTAATGGTGCGCATAATGACGGCTAATTTTCGATCAGATATAAATTAGAGCCCCCAACAGTTATTTGCCTTAAGGACTTTATGTAAATGATTCTGTTCTGTATAAACTGAAAAACTGAGCGAGTGAGTGAGGGAGAGAGAAAGAGAGAGAGAGACCAGCACTCCTTGTGGGTATGATTAATAGATCTGCAACAGAGCACGGCTGTCAAAGCCCGATGAACACACATCCACTAGACAGCTCTACCACCTTCTCATTAAGGTCCAATCTCTACGAGGTCTACAACTTACTCATTCGGAACACCAAAACAGCCTCTGAGAGCGAGCGAGCGTAGCAGCCGGTGGTTGCAAAAGGAAGATCAGGTGAAAAGGGAGTGCGAGGAGGAGACCTAGCTGTTCATAAACGTGTACAGTATACACATCCCACGTCGTTAAATATTTGATGGCTGAAGGCACTTTGATGCCATCAGTTTACTCATGAGGTCATAATATGTAGTTGAGTACACATGGCGTGACTGAATTAAATGACGAGCACATTTAGTTAATAGCTGATGTATTCGTATGCGTTCAGAGGAATCCACTGATTCACATCTGATGTCAAAGGTGCGTGTGCCCGTGTATTATGTCTGCACGACACAGGTCGGATTTGATCCGCCTTGTACGCAGTTCAGCGTAGTTTGAGTTCTGATTGAACATCTTAAGTATGTGACTGAGTGCGTTGAAGTGCTGCAAACAGAAAACTTTGGCTGGAGTCTGAGGCCCCGTGCAGGGGGGCTGTGCTTTCTGCAGCTCCTATCAGGTGTTTTCATGTCATCAGAAATATTAGAGCACACAGTATGCTTCATGCATGTTCACAGTAACACACAGAGACAAATGGAGAGTTCAAGGAATTGTGTGCCAAGTTTTAACTGAATCATTTGCAGCGCAATAAATTTAAGCGTATTTATGTCACAACAAAATTTCTCTGTTTTATATTGTTTCTGCACGTCAGTCAGGCTTTAACTGGACTCTGTGACACTGCAGGTTTGGGCTTTAAAGCACCGTGTGACACAGTGTGTGAACAGCGTGCACACTGTTTTTGGCTTTTACAAAAGGTGAAAATAACTGAAACTTACTTAAAAAATATTATTCAGCTGATTAAGATTATCAAAATGCTTTTTAGTGATTAGATTCCTGTGAAAACTGTTTATTAATCAATACAGGATTGAAAGCGCTTGATTGCAAAGTGATGAAGAATGTTTTATGGTAAAATTAAATAGGAATTATGATTAAATCGCGCAGGTTATTTAATTTGACTTAATTTTAATGGACATCTGCTTCTCATGTAAAGCTGATCGTCTTACCCTTTCTGAATAATTAACTGCAGGTGCTGATTTAAAATGGTTTTATCCATTAAGCAACAGTCAGCACAGAAAGAACTTAAAAGTTTAAGAAAAGATGGAAAATCAATTATGCAAAGATGTTGGTCACTTTTATGAACTCGACCAACCCTCCTGCTCATTCATCTGAGAAGTCTGGAGATGTCGTCTGACTTCATTTCACGGCCAGTCATTTTACCCTTCAAGGGCATTTCTTCCTCTTGCTTACATGGACTCTAACAGTGCAAGGAGTTTTTTTTTCTCTCTAACTGGTGCTCCCCACACTCCCCTAGCTGTAAGAAAAAGTATTGCATAAGCTTATAGGTGGTGGAAGGAGAGGTCAGTTTTATTTTAACAATACACAGAAAAAACAACAAAATGAAGCTTAATTTGCAGCACAATGTGTCGCAGCCCATAACTGAATGATTTCTCTGGACTGGACTTATTGCTGAATTATTTACTATTATCTATACTGCTAAACCCCACTGGCCTCCAAATTGCTAATTTTACTGAACACACATAATCTGTCCTTGATAAATTCTAGAGGAGGCTGGCAGTGCTGGAGATGGCTGTATTGCAGCAGTCTAACCAGGGAGCAGACAGCACTCCCCCTCAAGCAAAAGCAGCTGAATATTCATGTAGATTCATGTAGAAAAATAAAAGCCACAAAATTACATCAACGGTGCGGACAATGAAGGATCGTATATTCAGGTTTTGTAGAGGTGAAACAAAACTTTACGGTTCCATTAATAACAGATTGATAAGAGGAGTCGGAGCTGTGGGGACAAATGCTTCTGAATCATTATTTTGGTGGCAGCCACATGTCAGGGGTGACGGTGGCCCCTCTAATCACGCCCCTCAGCTATTTTACTTATGAAGGCTGTGAGCGTTTCCAGTGGCATTAAATTAAGAGGCTTTTTTTTTTTTTTTGGTCTTTGCTTTTTTTTTTCTTTTTTTTTGGAAAGCGCATTTTTGTTAGATTCGTCGTGCAAATCTCCAAATTTCGTTAAATCACAATTGATTGGAGGAAGGCTACCTAACAGTCACTTAAAGCATTATGCTTTTTATTTCTTGCTTTGAAAAAAAAAAAAAAAAAAAGTTAAATGACAGAATAAATGCAGAGATCTCATCCATTTTTAATAAGGGACGAATTCTTGCCTACGCTTGTCTGGACAGCATCCAGTGTCTGCAGCACAGCCACGTTTTAAACCTGGCCTTTTCCTCAAACCATTGTTTTTTTTTATCAAACGAAACGTATAAATAAGGTCTATTTCCGGCAAATAATGTTAATTTTTTTTACTCTCACGCCGCAGAAAACAGCATTTCTCCTGCTCCACCGCTGCGCCATTTCATTTTTGTGTAAAGGTGTCACGTCTAAAATCGGTAGCTACAGAACCACCTAACTTTTCCATGTCAGCCTCAAACTGCAGTATTGTGGATTATTATTATTATGATGGTGATGACGTGGTGAGCAGCTCTGTGGCCACGTGGCTTCATTAACGATGCACTCTTCAATCAGCTTTTAAAAAGTCAGGATTTTAACTGCGTTGCGTCGATCCTGCATTTAAACAAAAAGTGCGCCCGCGCCTGCCATCAACTGGTCTGTCGGTGAGCGCGTGCGTGGCTGCAACGTGTGCGCGTGCGCGATTGTGGAGCAAGCGAGAGAGAGGGGGGAGCTATTTCATTGGCAGATCCAGTGCGGCTTTTCCCTCCTCTGTGCGCCATCCTGGATCAAAAAGTATCCCACCAAAATCCCTCTCTCCGTCCAATGCTGCTCCATCGATTAGCCTCTGGAAAACACTTAACCAACTAATGACTATTGATGGCTGATTAATATTGCATCAACAACAACCGATTGGCGACAGTATCAAATGTGCTGCTTAACATCCAGGCGTCCCTGTGACGGGTGTTGCACAATATTTTGGCGGTGCCAAAGAGCCA
Source organism: Chaetodon trifasciatus (assembly GCA_037975065.1). Classification (NCBI taxonomy): domain Eukaryota; kingdom Metazoa; phylum Chordata; class Actinopteri; order Chaetodontiformes; family Chaetodontidae; genus Chaetodon; species Chaetodon trifasciatus. Next base: position 6,226,641 of record JBBMOE010000023.1, read on the forward strand.
GCGGATGATAAATCCAGGGCTATCCAGCGTGCAGCACGTTCACTTTATGGCTCGCAGTTCGTCTAATTCGAGAGCAGTCGCGTCTTTGAAGGCAGACACTTGGCGTAAATGTACAGTTAAAATATTCTACTCTCAGGTCCCCAGGCGGAGCTCCGACAGTCCCTGGCCTCATTAAAATTTCATCAGCATCCCTGTGAAAGGGGGGGAAATGTTCAGGGGAAAAGAGAAAAATAAAACAGAGGGCGTAATTATAACAAAAGGAAACAGCGCTGCCCTTTTCGTTTTGTAGGGAGCTCCCACAGTGTCGTTCCGCGTGTGCGTTTCGACGTACGGAAGCCCGATGCAGCGTGGTGTGAGCGCACCATGGCTCTGTGGCTTCAAGGTAAACTGTTTGCTTCACGTATTTATTATATAGAAAAAAAACGACTTTCGATTTTCTTTATTGTGCTGCTGCTGAGGCCTTTTTGCTGTGTGTGTGTGTGTGTGTGTGTGTGTGTGTGTGTGTGTGTGTGTGTGTGTGTGTGTGTGTGTTTATGCATGTGTCTGTGTGTCTTTTTTTTTTTTTTTAATCCTTTTCAGTGCTGGGGCCACATTGATTCACTATCAAAGAATCCAGATCGATTTTCTCCCAATATGAGAAAGTGAAAGCAGGCTGCCTGTGTGTGTGTGTGTGTGTGTGTGTGTGTGTGTGTGTGTGTGTGTGTGTGTGTGTGTGTGTGTGTGTGTGTGTGTGTGTGTGTGAGTGAGTGAGTGAGTGTGCGCGCGTGCGTGCTTGTCAAGCAGCAGCGAGGCTCACTGCATAAAGTTAATTTCAATTCCCGATGAGACCCTCAGTCGGCAGCCCTCCCTGACCAGCGGTAATTAACAGGGATAGCTAATGACTACTTAACTCGCTCTTCATAATTATCTGGTTTTTATAATTCGATGTGTAATTTAATAATTCGCTCTTATTAACGTATTAAGTGAATGGCTCATTTAGGGGAAATTAGAAGCACTCACCAGGAGCATCTTTTAATTGATGAACCATCATCGCTGTCTCATTAATAAGGGTCGTTTTGATACTCTTAATTTGTCACGAGGATGGCGGCTGAGCATGTTTGGGTTGTGGATCAGTGTTACGAGGGCGTTGTTCTTCAGTTTAGGGCCGTTTTATTCAAATGGGTAAATGCTGAGGGAGTACGTGGGTGTCACGTTTGATTAATTAAAGTATTTAGAAATAATAATGAAAAAATAAAAATGTTTGGTGGAAGCTAAGGTATCTGTCATGTGACACTTTTAGGGGAGCCTGCAGGTGCGTGCTAATATTTTCGTGGTTATAAAAAATCCAGCACACCTGACGCAGCTTTTTTCAGGCAGAAAACTTCTAATTGGCTGTTGATTAACAGCCATTTTCTCTGCATCCAATGTGCTGCAAAAATCGCCCTCCTGCTCCAGCCAATTTGAAGTGATCCAAAACTAATCCCATGCAAATGTATTCCAGGTGCTGTAAATAATCAGAGGAAAGGTGGAGGACAGCTTTCAGAAATGCTAATGTTTGGCCCGGGCAGCCTCTCGGGTGTCTGTCCATGGTGCTGAAACGCGAGCCGGCCGGGCCAGCCAGCCAGCCAGCCCCGAAGCCCACCAACAGCACCTCTGCCTCGGACGCGACACTCAAAGCGCTCCCCTCTCTTCCCCTTTTTTACCCTCCTCTTCGCTCCTAACCGTAACTTCGAACCAAAGGTTGCCTTCAAAGCCTGCGCGCCCCCACGCACGCACGCACGCACGACCGAGTGTGTGTTTAAATCGAGACGGGCGCGTTGGCAGGCGAGCTGTTTTTCTGGCGGGCTGACATCTGGCAAGTGCGCGCTCCAGGGACCCATCCAGCTCTCCATAGACCCACTGATTAGACTCTAATAGAATATTAGCATTTGCTCTCAGGTAAGGCAACAGTGAGCTGCATAAGCTGGCAGCAAGTCAGCGGAGGAGCCACGTGTGTCTTTAACATTGATGGAATAGAGAGGAAGGGGCTCCTGCAAGGCCTGCGTTGTGAGGAGGCCTGGAGGAGGACGCTGCTAAAGCACAACAAGCAATTCATGAATCCGTTCTCAGTTTGGTTATTCACCTCTTATATTACCCACACAGAGGGAGAACAGACCGGGTGCGGGGTGGGGGTGGGGTTAGTGGTGGTGTCTTGCTCATGGGCACTGAGGCAGGGCTCACGGCTGCTTCTAAGATCAAACCTGACACCTTTTGGTAACGACAGCATCACGTTACCTTTAAAAAAAAGAGGCCATATTTGCAGTCCAGTAAGCCTAAAGAATCCTCAAAATGTCTTTTAAAAGCTGTGCAGCCCACAGCTAAAGCGTTTCCATCCTCCTCATCAATAAATAAATAGATGCATAAATAAAGGAATATTAATACGCCACATTACACAGTGTGTAGTCATGGAAAACGTCCGATTAAATGTTAAAGTTTTTTTTTTCTTTAATGAAACACATATTGCAGTTCAATAATTAAATAAATTAAAATTACATGGATGTAATAAATTAATAGAATTATTTAACCAGGAACCAAAAGCAACATACATTACAGAAATAAGTTACCTCAGCTAAAACAGCAATACAGCAAAAACCTGTACGGATATATTTATGTGCATCGACTGGTTCCAATGAAATATTTACATTGTACACGTATACTTCCATGAAGCTGTTTCTTTTCTCTTCAAGAAAAAACATTACTTAAACAAGGTGATTTTTAACAAGCAAGGACTTCATAATGATGCGCGCATATTTATACAAATAAATAGCAGAAAACATACATAAAATAATTTAAAAAGAGAATACTATCTCATATATATCTCGATTGTACCATCTCAGATGTTAGAAATCGGAAATTAAAATTTGTGACTGTGCATTTTCACAGTCGTTTCCCTTTAAACCGGAACAACACGCTCAACTCGCTGTCAGAATTTGATTTTCTCAAGCAAAACGAGGAGGGGGGGAATCCCAATAAATATATAATGAAGTAAACATGACCTCACTCAATAAATAGTTCATAAGACACCGGCCCACGCTGGATTGTAAACTTATTGCAGCCGGCAAGAATTTTTTTTTTCTTAATGCGAAATTCTGTGAAATCCTTACAAGTGAGTCACTATTTCGATATCTGCACAAATTGAGGCCTAATAATAAAGAAGCCTACCTCAGTCCAAACCCCGGGCATCTGGAAAATAGATCCCTGACTCTGATCACACATGGTAACAAAATAAGTGGAATTAATTACACATTTAGACACAGAATGAAGTGTGTGACAAGTAAATTATTAATTTACAGAGGGCTATTTGGCAGTAATCTAATGTTAGTGTGTTGTCTTCTTAATCCCCTCGTGGACCCTGAATAAGACTGCATCGTCATGAACTCGGGGGGGGGGAAATGTAGCTTATTCTATAAGCCAAAAAATATATAAACACCGCTAGTCGCCAACCAAGTGCTTTGAGTTAAACTAACCCCGCTGTGTGGAAATAATAACAACGCTATTTTCACTGGGGGGGCTATTTCTGCAAACTCTAATCCTCATTTGGAAATGAATCAGAAGGAAGAACTGAAAGCACAGAGTCCTGTAAGTCATACTGCGTTAAACAGGTGAAGCATAGGAAGTGTGGAAACAGTGGTCTTACTTGCTCTGTCAAACGATGCTTTACTCGACTCCACGTCTCCCCTCTCAGCGAGTAAAAGACGTGACTGTGTGTGTGCGGGGCTGGGTGGGTGGGTGGGAAAGGGGGGTAGGGGGGGCTTTTCGAGTTTTTCAGTCATTGTTCAATTTTAGGAATTTTTGTCCAAGTTCAAAGCACAAAGTCATCGATGATTGAAAAAAGAAGGTGTGGGGTAGGAAATATGATACAAATCGTCTCTAAACGGCTCCAAGTCTTTTGGCAGGTGGCGGTTTAAAGCGATCTTAGACGCATGCAGAGTATTTCATTCGTTTCTGTTTCTGCCGCTGGTTGCAAAACCAGACCCGCACCACGTTCTTTTTGAGGTCCAGCTTCTCCGCGATCGCTGCGATTTTCTCCGAGGAGGGACGCGGCTGAATGGCAAAATAGGCCTCCAGTGATCGCTTCTCCGGCGCGGCTATCGACGTGCGCTTCCTCTTTTTCTCCGCGCCGTTGAACAACTCGGGTTTATTAAGTTTCTCCCTGTGTGATTTCTCGGCTTCTTCGAGCCACGCTTGCAGGATGGGCTTCAAAGCAATCATGTTGTTGTGAGAGAGCGTGAGGGACTCGAATCGGCAGATGGTGCTTTGGCTGAGGGAGCCCACCCCAGGAATCTTCAGGCTGGCTAAAGCTGACCCTACATCCGCCTGGGTAACCCCGAGTTTGATCCGTCTCTGCTTAAACCTCTCCGCGAAGGCTTCCAAGTCCCTTGGATCGGCGTCCACGTCGCTCATGCCCATGTGCGGTGGTAGCCCGTGGGCATGAGCCATGTTGATGGCTGCCTGGTGCATGTGGTTCATGCCCGCCATGTGGGCAGGGTGCGCAGGCGTGGAAACCACCGAGCTATCCGGCCCTGCCATGGCTCCTAGTGCCAGTCCCGGAGTGATGTGGTCCAGCAGGTCCCCCTCCAGCGCCTGGTGGGGCTGGTGGTGGTGGTGATGGTGGTGGTGATGGTGGTGGCCGGCCAAGGCGGACGGATGAGAAATAGGCACCGAGGAGGAGGAGGAGGAAGACGAGGTGCAGGGGAGAGTGTTCATGGTGTGGTAGGTTGCGTCCGGCTTGAAGGGACTGTGATGTGGAGGGTGGTGGTGGCTCTTGGTCTGCGAGACTATATCCACCGCCGCTAGAGCTTCAGCCCGGGCCAACAAACTCTCATCCAAGCCTCCGAATATATTGCTCTGCAATTGCAAATAGAATGCACACATAACTGTCAGCAGGGAATTCTCCCTCCACTCCTCGGTTTAAAACATTTCCAGAATGTGAAAAAAAGAAATCCTAAAAAAGGAGCACACAAAACAAGACACATGCAACATCCCAGGTCATAAAAATTAATACGAAAGGCAAAGCCGACTGAATACATAAGTTGAGCAGAGGAAAAAAATATGGAGGTGTTGGGTGATTTGCTGTGCAGACATGAAAAAAACATCAAGCAAAAAAGTGGGCTGTCAAAATGTGCCTTTAAGCAGTGATTATGCAGAATACGTACCGGTGGGGTTGGGAGACAGGCTCTGCGCATCGCCTCCGAGCTGCCGCTGCTGCTGCTGCTGATGATGGTGCTGCTGTGTCGGGAGGACGAGCAGGAGGACGAGGGTGCATTGGAAGTCAGAGTGGAGGACGAGGAGGAATGCAACGAGTACTTCGGTTCGGGCAAGCTGGTGTGAGCCATGGCAAAAGGCTGCTTGCTGTTGAGAGACATCATCATCATATTTGCGGGCGTCCAAGCCTCGGCAAGTTCCTTTTAATAAGTTAAGACTCCGCCTCCTCGGTCGGGAGTTGAAGCCCAATTGTTTCGCAGGAATCTCAAGTCACTGTCGAATAAAGTGCAGGCAGAAGACGGTCCAACACTGAAGTTATCACATCTATTTATTATTACTAGCGGAGGTTCGGAGGTGTCTCGTCTTTTTGGCAAATGAGAGCTCGCGGGCGCCGACGAGCCACGCGACCGAGCGCAGCCGGTGCGTTTTCCTTTGCGGACTTGTGGCGCGATGGTTCAAAATTAAAAAAGAAAAAAAAAAAAAAGGAAAGAAAAGAAAAAAGAAACCTGTTTTCTCCCCTGCAACCGACTCCACCTTGTTTTATATAAATATATTTTTTTGCCTTGGATTTTTTAATTTTTTTCTGCAGAACTCCTCCAAGACGACGCCAGAAAAAAATTTCAAAAGTTTCTTTCCGTCTCTTAGGATTTCCAAAATACTTCAAGTGTAAAAGTGCTGCCGCTTCGGTTGACCTGTTTGGCTTTTTGTTTTTTTTGTTTTTTTTGTTTTTGTCAAAAGTTTCCGTCTTGAAATGACCGTAAGTGAGAAGTAATGGCGGTGACAGTCTCTGTACTGTACCTCTTCGACTACGTTGAATGCTGCGGGGACCCGAACTGCCTCTGCTCTGAGGCGAAGGGCAGACTGAGTCTCTCTCCGCCTCTCTCTCTCTCTCTCTCTCTCTCACTCTCTCACTCACTCACTCTATCACACACACACACACACTCCCTCTCTCTCTCTCTCTCTTTCTCTGCAGCTCTCTCACACACACACACTCTCTCTCTCTCTCACACACACACACACTTTCCAGCCGTACCTGAAAAACCCTTTCATGATTTATTATTCTTCATTAGCCACACCACCACCACCACCTCCACCTCCACCTCCACCAGCTCCACCTCCACCGCCGCCGCCGCCGCCGCTGGGGACTCTGCGCATGGGCAGTCTGCGACAAGGCATTTACTCCAAATGACTCTCCTTCTCACCACCAACAGCTCGTTAACCAGCCAACTATTATGAAGTTCAGAGACTTTTTGATTTCCGATTTATTGCACCTGAATTTACTTTATTGTTGACTGCTGCAGACAGATTTGAGAGTGCGTCTGTGATGAATGCTCCACGCCACAAAATACATCAGTTATCCTCCTGAAGCCAAATATATTTTTCTACGATTTCACGATTACGGCTGAGGCAAAAATGAAAATTGTAAAAATTAATCCAAAAGAGGATTATTGTCTAAATTGAAGGTAGGCTGTAGGAAATGCTTCATGTCATTGGCCGCAGTTTGTTCTCCTGTCTTGCTGTGACAATTTTATTAATCTTGAAAAAAACTCGTGGAAAATAACAGGAATAAATGAGTAACATTTCTAACCTATTTTGCCATATTTTGTATTATTTTTCGCGCCGTGTTTGAATAACAAGTGCGCACCAAAGTGGACTTTTTAAAAAAAATAATTTGCTTTATTTAATGGGACATCTATACACTTGTCATAGCAGGCTATTATCTTATCTTTCCTCTAATTAAAGCGCATCATCGGTGGCATAATTACAACATTTAATCACGTTGTGATTAACGCGGCCTGTCTCATTTGTTTAATGTGATCACGTCTATAGGATGGGATCATTGTTGTGATGGGAGGTTTGGTTTGAAAGCGCTCTGGTGGAAAACAACGACTCTTATTTTGTATTTGCTTTGCCTGTATGGTTCCAATTTTTCAAAACACTTCTGGCTTCACACACACACACACACACACACACACACACACAGAAGAAGAAGAAGGTGTGACATCTTGGAGCAGCTGAAGCGATGATCAATGTCTCTGACAGGCAGTGCTGTGACCCCTTAATCGCCTTAAATAATAAATAATAGAAATCGCTAATGTTAAGGATTCCACATTGAGTTCCCCCGTTTCACTAGAGATTATCAACCTGGTCTAATCCTAATTACAGGCTACACATCGCCGCCCCGGTATGTGGCCACAGCCTGCGCACCGCTCCACTAACAGTCTGCAAGCGTTTGAGTCGAGGCTACCGACGCTTCAGCGTTCGTGTGGCGGCAGACGCGCTCCTCGAACGCGTCGACTCTTTGTTTCTCTCCTTTTTTTTTTTTTTTTTTTTTTTGCATGCACATAGACCTTTAATATGTCCCCACGGCTGCGACAAAGCACGCTGCTGTTGCTGCATAGCAGTTTTACATCGCAAGAGAGAGAGAGAGAGTGAGAGAGAGAGCCACCCAGCTGCAGAAATATGTTGCCTCCCCAGCGGGACAGCAGGCGCTGCTGGAGCCACCTCCAGACACCGGGAGACAGAGATCAGGCTCAGGAGACATCAAGGAGCAATCAGTGTCTGCTCACATATACCGACAGACTGATTTATGATGAAACTTTAAAGAAATCATTTATATTTCACCACCTCTAAATTGGTGTATGAAATTTTCATCCACAATGAAACACACAAAAAAAGTATATCTTAAGTCAAATAAATCAGCCGGAGCTGCTCCCAAGCAATTGACTTTGAAGTACATTTTCAACACTTTGGTGAGTGTGTTCAAGTACCTAAGCCCATTACTTCCTGTGCCAGCAGCTTTCTCAGGTTTGAGGGAGGACAGTGTGTCAGGCTGTTTAAGGGAATTACCTCTGAAGGGTCTGCATGGCAAACACAATTAAGTGGCAACCCCGGATATTTCAGTATTTTTTTTTTATTTTTTATTTTCTCTAGTATAGAAATGGTTTTAAATAACATACAGTGTATTTTTAATTCTTTTAATAATTAATCATTTTAATTTGTATTCGCTGTAATGACACCTTACATGCCACATTTTAATTTTGAATATTTTATGAGCAAAAATAAATTAATTTTTTTGAGGAAAACTGGTGATTTCAGATTTTTTTTTTTAAATATATAAAAAAGACTCCAAATGAGAAACATCCCACATTTTTTGAAATCTGGTTTTGTTTTCACTTTTTAAAAATTTCCTCCATCGTCAGTTAAATCCAGTTTTAAATATTTTTGGCCTCAATTTGTGGCATCACGCCGCTCCGGTAATTGGAGGGATTGTTGCCATCATGAAACGCCTTGTCTCAGCGCTGGAAGGTGCAGTCATACCCTGCCTTTAAAAACATAAACCCTCAGTAGGATTGTGCAAGAAAAGATTGCTCTCACTTCAAGGAGCTTTACTACATATAAATAAATCGGCACTGTCTAAAAATAAAAGTGAAGCCCAAGTAAAATAGAGGGAGCACATGCAGCGAGGCTTGATATAACTCAGGTGACTTGTTTGCTTTTTTTCCTCCTCACTCTCTCACTTACATCCGAATCAAGCGGTGCTGCAGAGGTGTCTGTGTGCTTTACACAAAGACATACTCTGCTCAGTCTCCCTCAGGAGCTCTCCACGTTAACAATCCCAATTACACCGAGACCACCAGAGACAGCTGTTTTTATTACAGAACCGCTCCTTTGTGCCGCCAACAAGGTATCTCCGCTGCGAGACTGAACGCAGAGATGAAGCTGCAGTGAGAGACGGAGGAGAGGGAGAGGGAGAGAAGTGTGGAGTGAAGTGGATGAAGTCTCTCGGCTGCTCGCAGTGGTGATGCCTTTATTCACAGCTTCCCCCTCCCTTTTCTGATCTCGTGGAGCTCTTTACATGTCGGAGCAGAAGGTCAATGCTTGTTGGGAGAGGGTCTACAAAGAGATCAGGATCTAACTGAAGGCAAACAGCAAATCGCACAAAGGAGGGGGTGTTTCAGCCACTAACAGTGGTGCTTTATTTATTCATCTGCTTTACCTGGGAAATGTGACAGGCTCCACGAGGCACATTCTGGCTTTAATGTGTTGTTTAAATGCATACAACAAAAGGAAGAAGCCTTCAGGATTCACTAAATGTCACACACTGCACTGTGGCTCTCAGAGGGAACAAGTGGCTCACCACTTGAGATAATGAAGGAGGTTTCAAAAGCTGCGCTTGCATCGCAGCTCAACTGGTACACAAACTCTGAGATGGCTTCCTGTTTGATCCCGATGTGGGGCTAAATAAAAGCATCAACAGTTCTCAAGATATCCTGATTACCTTTTATAGGCTGATCTGTGTGTTCGTCCTTTTTGTGAAGGCCGCTAAAATTGTTAATAAGGCCTGAAATGTTTGGTAATCTTACCAATTAGGCCTCTTTTCTGAGAGAAAAACAATTAATTTAATAACAAAAGAACACAGGAAAAAGGCCTAAATATGCAGAAATGAAACCACACACCTTCTCGTGGCACACTTTGCAGCATTAAGCTGCTTCCTAAATTTGAGTCTTAGCTCCTCTGTGTTAAACTACCTCAGCCCAGTGGCCCCAGTGAAACCAGTTCATGTTGGACAAAGCCCAGAGTGCTGAAGTGGGATGTGAGGATGGTGGACACATCTACACCACATCCCATCTTCATGAAGAAGAACAGAGTTTTTTGTTTCTTTGCTGTTTTTCCTTAATCTTAAATCTGCAATAATAGATTTTTTTGGCCACTTGGGGGCAGTAGAACTAAATGTAAATACAACACTGACATATTATCACCTTATAAAGTGTAAAGCTGCCTGTTTACACAAGAGCAATTTTAGCTTGTATTTTAGCAAATATTAGTCCAGTAATCCTCTTTATGTAGCTCAGTTTTGGTCTCCACCAGCACCAGCTCCTCAGAGGCTAAATGTGACACTGTGCAAGCAGTCGCTCTCCAACTTCCGTCTGCTGGTTGGTGTCTCGGCAGGGAGTGAGCTGCCGTTTGCTGCTAACTGATGAGAGTGAACCGAACCAAAAGGCCGAAAGAAAATGAAACTGTAGATGTGAGGGGAACGGAGGAGTTGGGTGATTATTCTCTGTGGGTTTGTCACTACAAGCTTCAGCTTTCACGTCACACACAGCCATTTACTCCATCGTTAATATAGAAATATTGATCAGTGCACCGTGCTATCATATCATAGCTGCTGTGTGCAGATATTGTAAAGAGATTTTTTTTTGTCTGCTAGTGAAGCCCACCTCAGGCCATGACTGATTAGAGGCCTTGAGAGTGAAGTGTGCCATGAGGTCAGGAAAACAAATAACACCACCACCAATTTCCCTATTACGTACCAGGTACCAACCGTTGGTGGTGTGTGTGTGTGTGTGTGTAGGGGGGAGGCATTAGATTCTGGCCCAGCCCTGCCTATAGGCTGCGGGGCAGTAGATGATAAGGTCAAGCCTCATAATGATGTCACATACCTTTAGGTACTTCAGATCAATATCGAGAGAGGCGCGTTATACCTGACAGCCAGTCAAATAAAGCCTGGCAAAGGGGGGAAAAATCCTGGCTTTGAGATTGTCTCTTCTGATAAAATGAGATCCTCTCTCTCATGCTGCTTTTGGCAAAGATCGCATCGGTGGGAGGCTTTGTGATCTTTAAAACAACGTGGTCACTCACACATCCCATGAAATATCCTCCACATTTGGCTGATTGGCCTCGAATGATGAAACGACAAAAGCAATAAAACCTCTTAAAGTGATTTGGTAAAGCACGAACGACTGTAAGCCGCTCGCGCTTCTGTAGGATAACGTTTGACATGACAGACGTTCCTTTGAGTAAACCTGACCTCATATGACAACAAACGCGACGGTGGGGAAGGCAGCGAGCGTGAGGAGTCACACCTCGGAGCGTGCCGCTATAAAGAATGCGTATGTCAAGTGCTATACGAGTGATTAAGCAGCGGGATGATTGCAGAATCCTGTCCAACCTGAATGAACATTTCTTCTGCCTCTCATTAGTTTGACTGTCCCACGCGGTAATATATTGCTTGTCACTGGGTTGTCTAATGGTTGATGCTAATTGACCTCCTTTCCCCCTTTCTTCTGCACAAATGAAAAGATTTCCTCCGTCCTGTGATGGAGCATGTCACAATCTGATCCGACAAATTAAAAAGCTCACTGCTGTCACGCTGTCATCATTCCAGGCCCTTGCCTCATCAGCTATAATGATCATTTTTCTTCGCTGAAGCCGCTGCAGTGCACCGCCAAACACAATGCTTAGGAGGGCACGCCGCTGCAGTTGCGCGGCATGTGTGACATGCAATGCTTGTGATCTGTGACGTCTTCTATACTGTTCATCTTGAACTGTCCTTCAACCTTTATGCAAGTTGTTTTTTTTCTACCAAGAGTGAAGTTTTAGTTCATGCTTTCTCTTTCTAAATGACCTTTTTTGCATTAGTTCAACCAACTTCATTTGATGTTTGCGCACATTTCTGAGGAGTTCTACCTGTATGCAGAAAATTTGCAGCATTTATTATTTATCACAACTCCAAATTTACAGATTATATTTTATTTAAAGGCTTAAAAACATTACCAGTGTAAGCTCGTCTTTAACAGCCTCAGATTATTTACTGTTTGTCACATATTCCTGCCTCACGCTGTCAAACTGTAAAAGCATAGTTAACCAAAAACTTAAATTCTGTAATACACAGATGAATATAAATATACATAACAGTGACGTTAGTGTGATTCCTCCATCACAGAGTCACAGTCTGCTCTGAGCAGCTTCACGTTGTCTTTTTGTTGTGCCTGAAAGACGCGAGTGCCATTCTGCGACGCCATTGGCCTGAACATGATAGCAACACGAGAGCTCGGCCACCGCGCATTATTGGCCGCGGAGCGATGATGACGCTCATTACCTGCAATCAGCCGCTCCATCTGTGGCCGAAGCAGAAATTGAGTGTGGCGTTTTACCTGCTGACTTTGTGTGTATAACTTTATAATTTATGCGGTGTACCCATACTATTGACAAAAACGCAGCGCGGTGATCAAAGCGAGCCGTTCAGGAGGTTGGACAGGGCCACGAAGACAGGGCCTGTAACACTAATGATCTTCAAACGCTCGTCTATTTCACTGGGAGCTATGCACAACTCCCTAGCAAGTCCCCCGTCCTCCCCCTGGAGGTANGCTAAGCCGGTGCTTATGCAGCATTCTTTTCTTTGACCTCTAAACAAGTGTTTTGTATGACGGATTGTCAGACGCAACCTTTGAGATGGAGTCGTATTTAACTCCTTTAGAGTTATGAAAAACAAGAAAAGCTCAAGGCAAAGGTGTTATGAACGTGACTGAAAATTTCAGAGCTGCAGAACTGGAAGAACAGCAAAACTGCATTAGTCAGTAAAAAAAGCAAATCAGCCTAAATTCATTGTTGCCGGCTCTCTCTGACACTGGAGGATAAATGACATGCAGCACTCCAGCGCTAACATTTGCTGCTGCTCACATTCTCCGCACTAATCAAGGGAAGTCTTTGGTGCATTTCCCCCCTTCTACATCTGACAGATCATAATTGGGGGGCCTTTTTTTCACTTCCTAAGATGTTGCCTGAAACCTGTGATGCAACAGTGGGAGCCAGACCCTTGCTGCCTTTCAAATCAACAGTGTTGTCAAAACAGAGCCCTGAGGAACCCCCAGTAGAGCATGGCTCACCAGACCCCTGTAGAGATTTGAAGACCACTTTGGAACTCTAATCCACTCAAAATGTGCTGATAATTTTCCTTGCCAGGACACTCTCTGCCTGGTGTCACAAGAGTGGCCTCCCGGGAGCAGATCAGCCAATGATAACAAAGTAGCCAGATGTCTGGCGCTGGCAGAGTCCCAGAAGCCAGACAGCGGCACGCAGCAGCATCCGCTGTGGGCCACAGATCAAAGATACCTGAGAATTACTTATGGGCACAAAATATGTGTTGCTTACTCTACAGTTCCCATTAATAACAATCTGGGAGAATTTGTATTTCTAATTAACTCTTTTCTTTCGGCATACAAAGTGCTGTAGGTAGTCTGAGGCTGCAGCAGCAATTTTTCCAAGGCAACCGCGAGTCGACAACAGGAAGTCGGATGCGGCGCTGTCTGAAGGAGCCAGATCAGCTTTAAATGCGGTTCTGAGGCTCAGAACACCCCCTGACTTGCCTCAATAAACAAACAAACAGTGTAAGAGTCAGCGGATTTAGATGTAGTCGTGCTGCGTGGCGCCGCTCAGACCGGCCCTTCGCGCGTACCTCGAAAGCTCGAAGCGTTGACGTCGAACCGATTCAACTGAGGTGTCATCAGGGTCATGTTGTCCTAAAGCTGAGGAGGTGAAGACCAGACCAGTTGCACCAGCGTTTCCAGTACATTTCTGCGTTGCAGCCACCCAGCGTGTGACTCGCACTGATTTATACTTTCCTCAGGATTTGAAGCCTGGGCTTGTTTTTCACCACGGTTGTTTGTGTGACATTAAGAAGCATCGCAGCTCCGTGTTGTTTCCTCCTGCAGGCCCTGCACTCCTTTCAGAGTCCTCCATTTATTCCATCTTATGTGTTATGTTTAATACACAAATATTTAGAGTAGACCCCTGACTTTGAACTGAAAAGAATAGTTAAGCTGGCCCTGCCTGGGGAAGGCGTTTGTTGCTTTTTTTCTTCATCTTTATGGGGGGAGAGACGTGTTTCATCTCGCATACGTTTGTGCATATTTTGTCAGGCTCGCTGTGTTCCAGTGCACTTAAAAGTCATTGTTCAATGGATGGATGGTATGCATCCCATGCAATGTGTGTGTGCACTGTATTATATTAATTATTAAGCACAGAAAGTGTTGCTTCATGTCCGTATCTGATGGAGGATCCCCCCCCCATACCCTGCCACCCCTTCCCCCAATTATGTATATTACCTTTGCTGGTGCTTGGTTCATGCAAATTCTCATTTGCATGGCTCTCTTCAGTGTGCTATCTGCTGGCTGGAATCCCTTAAAGCCCAGAGTGAACACTGCCCTTCATCAGATCTTGATTGTGACCTTTCCTCTTTGTATCTGTTGTTCTACTGTGACTGTGGCTGTTTGACGTACACACATGAACAACTAAGAAAACAAAGAGAACTGTGGACAGAGGCGCATTGAGGTTTCACTGTTTTTAATGGAGATATGTGGATCTGGCTTCACTGTGTATCCACATTTGAGACGAGAGATGCTAAACAGCCCTTACGTGAGCCCATAGCTGCTGTTTCATTGAAGCTCAGCCTTGTTTTGGGTTCAAATACGCTGACAATTAACAAATGGACCAAAAATATTCGTCGGCTGTTATTAAAATCTCATTCTTCTCGCTCATATCGAGCCTCTCACTGAGAGCTTGCTCCACAGAAAGTCGTCTTTTATGAGTGTATTTAAAGCCCCGCGCCAGCATCCAGTCCCAGTACCTTCCAGGGTTACTCCGGGTCATTTTTTAATGTCGTTTACTCCAAAATGTATCTTTAAAACGAGGCTTAAAGCTGCCTTAGTGAGATCCTGTCTCCCAGCTCCGGCAGCTCATCACTCCTAAAACAGCCACTCTCATCCACCCCAGCCCAGACCGTTATTAATGTGCGCTGAATAATTTAACGGGGTAAAATTACCATGCTCTTTTGAAAAGATTTTTGCCTACACAATTAAAGAGCATTATAGTGATTTTTAGTTGAACAAGAATTATGACTGTTTTCCCTCCTCGCTGCTGCACTTTCTGGCTTCCTTGTTACGAGCTGCGGGCGAGCGGAGTCGTCTTTTCTCTGCGTCGGCCTCGCTGCGCTCTAAGTCTGACCTGTGCCACCATGAGCAGATAATGGATAATGGATGAAGTAGTATATGTTCGACTTCCGTCACTTGACCCCCCCCCCGTAATGGCCTGCTGGCCCCACCAAACACGGGCTATATTTGGGCTGTTAAGGTGCCTCGGTTGACGTGGCTGCTGCAGGTGTTGAAGGCGGATTGTGTTGAATAGTTTCTCCACTGAATCCACATGCTAAGTCTAACATTTCAGGACAAAGGATGGTAATTTCTGAAAGACTGTGGTGATCTTTTGCTGCTGCTGTATGATATGAGCATCAGCAGGAGCGTTTGCCAGGCCTTCACTCTTATTCCATGTGGACAACTGTCCACATCTCAACCACAGGCCAACAATTGGCAGTAATTGGCACGTTGCCTCGGCTGTCCTGGGAGAGATCTGAGGGTGCGCGCGGCCACGGACAGGCGGCCCTTTCCACCAATTAGAGAGTTGTCTCCTCGTGGGGTGGGGGCGGGGAGAGGTCTACCTCACTGCTACCTTGTCTTTTGATCAAAATGATTTGTGGAGATCCTTTTTCTCTCCGTTCCTCTCTTCCTCCCTTCCTGCCTCCCTCTCGCCACTGAGGCATTACTGTTTGTGAACTGCTAG
Source organism: Chaetodon trifasciatus (assembly GCA_037975065.1). Lineage (NCBI taxonomy): Eukaryota > Metazoa > Chordata > Actinopteri > Chaetodontiformes > Chaetodontidae > Chaetodon > Chaetodon trifasciatus. The sequence continues at coordinate 6,242,262 of JBBMOE010000023.1, forward strand.
TGAGAGTCTTCAGTCAAGGACCCCAACCAGCTGCTGACAGTCTTACAGCAGCAGTCAGTGGGACATTCACATTAGAGGTGCTCTGACAGTCAGGCTGAAAACGCTCCACACGGCTCTTTGCTGCTGCTTTTTAATACATAACTCGCCGGCTCCCTTCGCTATATGAACTTTTGTTTTCTACCACCGGATGAGACGCTGAATTGGGTTTGGCAGAAGCTGAAGTTTCTCCGAATAGCTGAACTCGAGTCTTTTCTCTTGTTGCTGGTGTGTTGGCTTTTTTTTTTTCTGTTGTGTCTCCAGGCATAAGCAGCGTGTTATTGCTGCATGGCTTTATTATGATGGCTTTGACGCAATGATAGCAAGTGTCTCATGTGGTTAGAAATGTGCAGGCCACACAAGGTACCATGGGACCTCAGACCAAAGGATCACAGGCCTCAGTGCATGCTGCTAACGCTCCTCAGTTTATGCCACAGGGAAGGCTGCGGAACCAACACCCAACCCCCTTATTCTCTCCCCTCTCGGTCTCTCTCGTCCTCAAAGCCCGTGTCTCTCCGCATTTCACTTCAGTAAGTATGAGGAGGCGAGGAGATGCTTCCTATGCTCAGAAATATGTGTCAGGCTACTGGGTTATGTTGTGTTGCAATGTGATGCAGAGGGCAACAAAGCAAGCGTGCAGAGAGGGAGAGAAAGAAACGAGATCACTCATTCTCTTTAATCCATCGTGAGATATTCAGAAGTAGGTTAAGTTATACCTCACGTTACCCGACGCCGAGCCGTTCTGCGCATGTTAAAGGATCACTGTTTACACACGTGGGGCCACATTAACGCCATGTTTTTGTTTTTTTTTCATTTAACAATTAGCTCAGGTAAAGCCTAGCCTTCACCCCTTCACCACAGGTTGACAGTTTCACTATAAAGCAGCTTTATTTCTCTGCAAGGACCTTCATGAGGGGGGCCTACCTAATATGCTGTCTGGCCCCGGGGCCTGTGGGAGCGTGGTTGGATTATTATGTTAATGCATGTGCCTCCTGCCCTCTCCTCAGTCCCAGCTGGCCTCCCTGTCGTTAGGAAGTGCTTTGCTCTGACAGAGGAGTAATATGCTCCGTGATTGAGGGGCCAAAAGATCGAGCTCTATAAGAGAGGGGCCACCACTGATAAGCAGATGATAAAAGTGCCATTGTACGTGAATGCCTCAGAGACATGGAGGATGACTTAGCAATTCCTATGGATTTCTGCTGGAGAGTGAATATGTATAAGGGCTGTGCGGTCCTTTTCGTGCAGCTGAATTTAATTGCCCATAGCATTATATTTCATGCCATGTATCTTATTATACTTTTATTGCATGGACTCCTTCATTATGAGCCCGTGACAAAATCCACCTGTAAATATGTTAGCTCCCACCCAACGAGCCGAGCGTGATGCTTTTAATCATCCTGTAGGAGTCAATAGGAGACCTGAGTGGATTTTGTTTAATGGAGTTTGTGATGTGAATGAAGCAGTTAGGTGAGCTGGGCTTCTGAGCGCTGTCAGTGAAAACAGTCACATCCAGATTTTAAGATATCAGAAGAGCAACAGAGGAGGGGGCTCCAGCAGGGGTCGCTGCGTCGGATGCAGCAAACGTGCAACAGCGTAATATTAAGTGATGGAGAGTTGGTTAAGTCGGTGTGGCTCCATCAGGAAAAATGATGACACTGTTCTGCCACATGGCATTACCCTGCAGATCCATGTCACAGACTCATTTAATCAACTTGACACTAAAGTAAAAAGGGAGGCGAGAGAGGAAAAAAAAAAACTTCTCGTGACTTGTCGAGAAGGAGAAACGCTGGTTGCGCTGCTTTGGATCCTGCACATAATTGTGTAAATATGTCAGCCAAACAGAGGAAGATCTCTCCTTTTAAACACTTGTCTTTTTCATCCCGCCTCCTCAGGAGCGCTCGGGTAGCTACAGATTTGCCTTGTGCGGGGCCATTCACAAAGTGTGCGCAGTGTTTGTGTTTTGTCGGGGTTTGTTTTGTTTGCTTTTTAATCAAGTTCAATTTCGTCTCCATCAATGCAGGCTCTTTCCACACCCCTCTTTCTCACGTCTGCTCCGATTATTCTGTGTCTCCTTCTGCTGAGGAGCCTTCACTGCTGTTATTGTTTGATCCCTTTTATGGGGCCCCGGCTGTAACGAGAGGAAGGGTATCTGTGGGTAATTGGTGGGTAAATACTTTGCTGTGACTAAACGTCAGAGCGTGAGAGGTTGTAACACGAGCAGGTTGTTGTGCTGCTTTTGAGGAGAAAGCAAAGAAAGACAAAGAGTAAATGGAGAAGCCATTTAAAAGCCGTGCTTTTACCTGATTTTCCTCCAGATCATCAAAGAAAATATCTGGAAGCATTGTTTCGGCTCCTCTTATGGCATTTATCTGACTGTGTGAGCTTAGTTTAAGCATTAACTGTGTACTTTTGAGCACCGCGCTCACCATTCAGAGATGTGACTGATTCAGGCCACATCCTGTTTTTTAACTGAGCTGACGTTCAACTAGTTTGATAAGTGATTGATCATTCAGGTAATGTGCTCCAGGCCTTTAATAAGCTGCTTCAATCCGGGGATGTATACCAATGTAAACTGATTGAGGCTCCAACTGCCAGTTAGTTTCATGACTGATTAATTGGCAGATCATTTCACTGAGTTTAGTCTATAAAATGTCAAAAAGCCATAAAAAACGTCCGTCCCTGTTTCCCAGAGGCTTAGCTAACATCTCCCAGTGTCTTATTTTGCATGACCAACAGTCTTAAAGACGCAGGAACCAGCACATTTCTAGACATTTTTGCTTGAAAAGTCCCTGAAACCATTCATGGTTTACCAGTTGATTATGGGTTTTGAACAGTTGGTCAGACAAAAAAAAAACATTTGAAGTGCATTTTCACAGCTCTTTCATAAATTAATTAATTGAGGAAATAATGAAGAAACTGCAGCCCTGCTTATATTTCTTTTAGCACTGTCAGCGGGGTTTGTCATTATTTTTAATTTTTCCTCTACGTCTTGGTCTGATTGCGGCACAGCTTCCTGAGCAGAGAGCAGAAGTGCAACACAACCGTCCGAGGAACCACGAATGGATAACCTGCTAAATGTTTATTCAATCACAATACAGCTCAGGCCCTCTGAGGTGCAATTAGGTTGACTTTGCTTTTCACTTATATCCATTTAGATCCATTTGGGCCTCTCCAGTTGTCACACAAAGGGCTTCTTTTTTTTTTTTTTTTTCCAAGCCGATGACTTTTCACTCAAGTTTGGCGAAATGGACCGGGGGCGCTGTGATTGTTACCCTCTCCTTTGTTGTTTGCTAAAGGCCTTGAGGTTTGGCAGCCATTGTCTTTATAAACTCAAAGCTGCGTTAAATGCAGCCCCAGCTCAGCTAATGAGGGGGAGCCTTCAAAACCTCCATGAGATGATGCTGTCAAATGGGTGACATAAAAACGTTGCGTGTAATCCCCCAGTGCAGACCCTGGGTGTAAATATGCCAGCTCCACCATTTTCACAGCGTTTACTCCCAGTTCAAACAATCCCTCTCCCTCCTCTCCCCCTCTCCGAAAACACAATGACAGCTCTGCGATATTCTCCTCCAGAATCCTTGGCTGCCTGCGACCAACGAAACAACCAGGAACAGCTCTGATAATCTCCTTCATCCACACTGTGGGTAAGACACCTCTCTCTTCTCCTTTGTTTCTGTGGACTCAAACTTGTGCCACTCACACATTCTGTAGTGCGCCTGCTCCGAATTCTGGGTGTGAAGCCTGGAAATGAATTCAGTGATTCTTGAGCTGTGGATTGGTGCTGTTTGTTTGCATCTTACTGTGTTTGTCCACGTGCAGTATTAGACATTTGCTGTGACTGAAAATCAAAAAGAGCTTAATATGAGGCCAGTACAGCACTCAAAGTCAATCATAATTTAGCATCTCAACATCTTATACTCGATTTAGCTTTTTTCTGGCAAAATAATGCAACAGAGTTTATGCAAAATGTGCTGAGAGCTAACATTCGGTAGCTGTTAGAGGGAAAAATAAACGGTGTTAAATGTAAAGCCACTGATCACCATCATTCCATCCATCCCAGTGGGACTGGCCATTTCCAGGACTTGTGGTCATTGAGTAAGTTTAATGGCTTTAACTGGAGCAACGATTTGTTGCTGCAGCAGAGTCTGACAATTTGACTTTTCAGTGCTTAATAATGATTTCTCTCATTTTTTTCATACAAGCGTTTTCTGCTCAGTCCTCTCTGTGGCTTCCTGATAAATCATTAGCCGAGCTGATTTTTGGAAGACTCTGAAACCTGCATTGTTTACGTCCATGTTTGCTTGCCGGTAGTCTGCTTCTACCTCGCCTTTCCTGGCACATTACCGCCATCGGTGGTCCTGCATGTGCATCCTCGTGCACGTGTGCAGGGTAATAACAAAACAGGGACCACAAAACGTTGCTCCATGGCGTTGCTAGTGGTCAAAACTCCACCTTTAAGTGCAGGCAGCCACAACTACTTGTTGAGGGGAAGATCAAGGTCAACTGTAGCGGTGAAAATTTGGGAAAGGCTGATGTTTCAGCCAGATTAGCGAGTCTAAAACTAGCGAGCTAACTCGCTAAAAGCCCCACGCCTTGCAGTCATAAACAACAGCCTAGCATGCACCAAACACCTGAGCAGCTAGCTTGCTAACTAATGTATTTTGGCATGAATTTAGTGACATAAATGTTTGTTTGTCCTTCACATTACCGACAACATGAATCTGGATGTTTTCCTGAAACTGATACCATCAGGCACCTTCTGCAAAGCTGCATTCTTAATCATTCAACCTGTGCTTTTTGTCAGATAATTATAATATTTGCTAGACTAGATTGAATGAAATGCTCAATATAATCTGATGACTGTAACTGGCTGAAAGATAAACAGCTTTCACTGACAAAAACTAGACGAAAATAGCTATGATATTATTTTCACTGCTGCTTTTCTGACTTACACACCTTGATTTTGCCTTTGCAGCGTTGGAAATTGTAAGTTGTTGCATGTTTGAACATATTTGAACTGGCCAACGAGTACGAAACCATAATATTATTTTACAGTATTAACAGTGGGATTCAGTTGACAAAGCCATACATTCAGTAAGCATAATTACTGTTCAGTTTGCGTCCTCTCTCTTATTCTTCGACACACACGCACGGCGCATGCCCGCCCACACACTATTTAACAGTCCTCGTAGACGCGACCCGCACATGTTCGTCATCCATCCCTTGTCACTGTCTAGTTTGGCTGCTCATCACGCAGCGATCCATACTGTGGCTTCTCATTTGCAGGCTCCGTGTTTTGTGTGGTCCCTCTTTTGCTTCCCATGGATCTCTCTGCAGGGAGCTGAGCTGACAGACTCGTCTGATTGATGTGTTGGGGGGCGTCTCGTCAGCTATTGTTTTCCTCGCCAGCGTTCAGCGGCTTCACTCGCCAGCCTTATCTGTCCCTGTTATGTGGATACGGATGCGTCAGATCTACTGAACTACAGGGAGAAAGTGGTTCTATGGCGACCTGAGAATTCCTGTAACCTGTGAGCAGGAACTAAAGCTCGGGCTTCGCTTTTCTTTTGCCTGACATGAAGATTTTTACAGTTAAATTTTATTGTGGTCTGCTGTGAATTTTAGCCGATGCACTTCTTTGCCCCTCTCAACTTTTCTTTGGGTGACTTTCCCAACTTCCATATCAAAATAGACATGACTCAATGCAAGTAGAGTACTCACCTTAAGACCATGAATAGTTTTCTCTTAGTTTGAGTGTGTACCTGAAAACTTTCCCACAGAACTTTCCTGGATGTCAGTGTTCACTCCCCCATCTACCCCTGCACCCTTTGATAATTCTGCCCAAAACTCCTTCAATTCACCGGAGAATTCTTAAGAATTCTTGAAAAACTCCTCTCTGGCAGCAGATGTGTTACTGCCAGCCCGTTCACCTGCTTGATGAAGTGGGCAAGGCTGGAAGGTTGGAGAGGCTGGATGTCCGATCACGGCTCAGGCCATTAAAGATGAAGGACTGGTGTGTGGTCAGAGGTAGAGGGGAAAACCAAGCCTGGCATGCGGACTGTAGGCGCTCGCACCCTCCCTCATAGCATCACAAACCAGGCCGACACTTCCCCCAGTAATGAGCAGGGGCCCAGACTATGGGGTCAATTATTCATACCCAGTCAGCTGGGAGAGATGGAGGGAGAGAGGAGGGGTGTTGAAGCCTCCTCGAATCCTACACTTCTACCACACTCCGCAATGATTTTTTTGGACCAGCGCTGCCTCCATCCATACAACTAGATCTGGTCTTGTCCGGATGGATGGAGTGTAACTTTAAAAGGCATACATGAGTGGCCACTCACTCCAGTGGCCATCCTGCAGCAGTAGCCTTGGCTACTCAGCCATTCTCTGGCCTCACAATTACTGTGTTGAAAGGACAGACATTGATCGTCAACACACTACAGCTGTTTCCAAGCGCTGTCATTATGCATACAGTGGACTGTGTCGGGTCAGTTATCAAAGAGAATTACTCAACGTGGAGAGCCTCGGTCTCAAGTCTCGGTCCTGTTTTTGCAACACGTGGATTATGTTAGCGAATTAGCATTGTAGATGCCTCTCTAGGTGTAGTCTCTGCTGAAGATGATGAGGGAGGTCAAATACATAAGGAAATGCTGCTTAATACCCAAGATCCCTCTCAAGAGCAGCAGCATCACAGGGGATGCAGTTTTCTTGTTTTTTGCCAGAAACATGTGAGCACTTGATCATTGGCACGGCGGCGTAGAGCGATCAAACCTATCGAGACGCTCCCCTTCACATCCATTTAAGACAGGATTGCAGACATTGATGGAGAAACCCATGGGAATGAGAGCGACGCCTCCTTTCAAGGCCATTTTGCCATAGCAGAAATTTCCATGTCTCCATGTTTAGTGGCAATATCTTTGACGTCAGGATAATCCATTTAGGTGACAGATTGCTGAGCTTTTCACTCACATATCGGTCTGCATTTTAATAGTTCAAGGGGAAGAACAAATCTCGTTCTGACTACCCAAATGATCAGAGTCTGTGCCGTGGCGGTCCAGGTAAAATCTGAGTATGCCTGTAAAGAGTCTGCGGTCTGCAGCTTTAATTCATAGAAGCTGCTTTTAATTGGATTCCTGTGTGACCCAGAAAAAGCATCAAAACAACCACAGAAACCATGAAAATCTCTCTAACTTTTGAGGTATTTCGCTTGAAAAATTTACATAATAAATTAACATAAAACTTCAATCACATTTTCAAGTATTAGACAATTCAGTGCGTAGCATCATGATAATAATAAATACCAAACATCTGGAGATGCTCCTCATCTCTGTTTAACACCAGCGTAATCGCTATTAGCATGACACAGCCAAATCTTGGACTTGTCGGCAATCAGATTGCATTATGGGTAATGTAGGTGTCAGGTTTTAAGCAGGAAGACCATATCATCTGGCTCTGCTGTATCGATGTTGACTCTGTCCATCACGAGTCCGACAGCGCTGAATCAGTGCAGTCCTCTTTTAGGTAAATGATGTGAATACTTCTTCCATTATAAGTGACGTGAATTCAAACTGACCACAGACTCCTCGTCCGCCTACGGAGGAGCATCTGATACTTGAAAAACAGATTTTAGTCGGAGCATAACTTACAGTGACACTTTTTATATAACATCTGTTTAAAATGCGATTATTACTGAGTCGTAATTGTCTATGAATATTTTATGCATGAAGGTTGAGTAGATAAGATCCTTGGTGCATTCATTCCGAATGCATAATAATGGACCAAATCAAATCATGTAATAAAAATAAACATTACACTACCTCTCTATTAAAATGGGGTTCCCTTGCAACTTAATAGTATTGTACATCTCTGTATTAATACTGGAGGGCATGCTGTGTACATTCTGCCGCGAGTGACTGCGACTACGCAGACATCCATCAAAATCACATAATGGCCACCATCACGATGCACCACGAAGTAAAAACACACGGAAAGAGGATTCGCCTCTTTATTAGCTGTCATCATTTCCATGAATATATGTGCAAATAAATGGCTAGTTCCACACAGGCAGCAAATGTGTCCCCAATGAAGCCTTGAAATGGGAGGGCGGAGGGAGGCGAGGCGGTGTGTGTGTGTGTGTGTGTGTGTGTGTGTGTGTGCAGTTTTAGAGAGACAGAGAGGGAGAAACAGAATGGTGGGGGGTTCACGGATGAAAAATCATCACCAGTCCAAATGCAGATATTGTGGCGGCCTCACACTCTCGCCAGTGTCACCCTCCATTCGTCACTGTCCACGAGCCCGCCTCTCATTAAGTGGCCCCGCTCCGGCGACAACTTAATTTCCTTAAGAGGACCAGACACCTGATTCAATTGTGCGCCCATTACAGATTTGTTTTCCCCGTCTGGGCCTTGCTGGGACCACATGGCTGTGAACGGAAACACACTCCCACTCTATTAAATGTTGTGGACGTAATTCGCAGACACATGATTCATGTCTGCCTCCCGGTATCCGTCCCTCACGATGCCCTCAGCTCACACGGCGGCGCAGCAGCTCCAGTCAGCTGGGCTGCTTCAGCGTGTCGTCTTTTATTTTATATGTTCAGATAGTAACACTTTATCAAAGAGCGCTCTCATGTCAGGGCAAGGCTTTTTATATTTTTGGATTTTCAATAACTTCTCAAATTGAGCTGTTGTTTTTGTGTGTGTTTTAAAAAAAGCTAATTTTTCCTCACATGATTATGAAGCTCGCTGGTTTGTTATCACGTCATCAGAAGACCCGGCGCTCTTCAATAATTCAGAAACACTTTTGAACCGTTTCAACATGACTGCTCCTCAGTCCTCTGTCTTTGAAGATCAGACGGCGTAAGATGTTTTTATCTGTTCGTCAGTGCGGGTGAGACTCCCATTGTCCATTTGACTGCTGGTCTCCATAGCTTACCCCTCACCTACAGCTGTCAGTCAAACGCTAGCCGTTGGAGACTGGTGAGAAACAGCTTTTCCTCTTGTACAGGCTTTAACTGATTGTTGCTGTAATTTTTCTGTCATGGCTTTTATCTGCAAGGTGTGAGTATGTTTGATACCAGATGCTCACCCAAAACCACACAAAAGCCTCACGTATTCATTTATTTATGGATCTCTCTGTTTTTTTTACAAGCATCCTGTCAATTACCCAAAAAAGTTACCCTTTGAGGAGTCATTTTTGATCACCCGTATAGGATTGTGTGCGTGTGTGCGTCTGTGTGTATTGTTTGGAGTCGGCATCGGATGCCCTGAATTCTGAATAAAGAGATGAACACCCACCGCCCTCACTTCCACACAAACACAGTCAGGGTGCAGCTTTTGCCTTAAACCTATCCAGAAGACACCTCCAAGGTAAGAAAGTGCTGAGTGTGGGTCTGTTTTCAGCAGCCAATGAAACACAGAGAAAACTCAGTTATAGAAGGTATTCACTCCCCCTTACTGCTCCCTTCCTGTGATGCTTTCTCTCTGATCCTGCCGTGAGTGTGTGTGTGTGTGTGTGTGTATGTGTGCGTGCACGCTCATGTGTTTGTGTCTGGATGTGTATTATCCTCATTCTGTGGGGATGTGAACCTGTTAACACAGTCACAATGCGAGGACTTGCCTCCCTTATGAGGACAAAACTCAAGTCCCCATTAGATAAATCATCCAGCGTTGTGGTGAAGGTTAGCTGGAGGTTAATGTCAGAGAGAGGGTTCAGGTACGTCTTCAGCAGGTGATTGTAAGTCTATGTGATGTCTTCTGAAGTGATGCAAACACTGCGCTGTGTGTGTGTGTCTGGTGTTCTGCTGTGCCTTTGATTGGTTGGTTTCTCATTGGGATTATTTTCATGAAAGGTTGGCATGAGGTCAGGGTTTGTAGTAAACTCACTGTGACTGAACGATGGCTAAACACTGACTTTTATCATAACAAGTGAGGACGAAACTGTATTTTAAATGAACAGTTTGACATTGCTGTGAGTTAGAGGAGAAGATCGATGACATCTCTCATGTCTGTGCTGTAAGTATGAAGCCAGCAGCCGGTTAGCTTAGCTTAGCATAAAGACTGGAAACATGGTGGAAAAGCCAGCCTGTCTCGTTCCAAAGGCAGCAAATCTGCATACCTGGCAACCCCATAGTGACTGTTAGGGTTATCAGAGCTGGCCTTTTTGGACCTAAGCATGTTCCAGGGGTACTTGGGTTGTTCAGAACAATTGATAATAACAGATCTTTGAATGTACAGACTGAATGAATACTGGACAAATCCCATACACACACACACACACACACACAAAGCTAATGCTCCAATTCTCAAACATAAGAAATTTACAGTTCTCGGCTCATCTGACCTGCATGTTTTTGGACTCTGGAGTACAATCCAGACAGTTCAGTGAACTCAATATGAAACTGCAAAGACACAAACCTCGTTTCCTCTCTCTGCCTCACATACACACCAGCTGATTCTGTATGTTTCTGTCTCCGTCGCATCTTTCTTTTTTCAGTTTTCCTCTGCCTCTTTATTTCCTACACCCCCCCATCTGGTCCAGTCGAGCTCAGCAGCGTGTGTGGAGGAGTGTCTCCTGTTCCCCCTGTCCTCTCCCTCTCCAGGAGCATCAAAAGGAGGAGGACCCACGCAGGGTGTTTGAAGAGCCCACCGACACTCCCCTATGGGTGGTGAACTGGCAGATGCTCAAACCACACAACTCTATCTAGGCAGGAGGAGCATCCTTCTCATCTGCTTTTGTACCCCTGCCATTGGTTTCCCTCACAGCCATGAAGATTAGTTTCAGCTGCATTGTCGTTTGTAGATTTGTGCTCTCGCATTGTGCAGTCAATCGATCACATTCACATTCACAGCGTCTTGGCGTTATCACCATTTGTCCTTGGTTTTGGACATTTATAGATTGATTTGTACTTCTCTTCTGGCTTTTATGAGATGTCAGCCTGAGACTCTTGATACCACTCTTAATCTGTGGTGCTACCAGCATTCATTCATTCCAGAACAAAATGATAACCCCCTCTTTAGATGCTCCTTCTCATCTTGAGCAGGCCTTAAAACTGCAGCTCCTGTACTTGGAGCTGAACCCGGGCCTTCTGGGTAAAAACGAGGAATCCTAACCTAACTGCTGGACCGTCCTGGTTATTGTGAGTAATCCACAGAACACGCTGTGGATATGGATCTGGATTACGTGGATCAATCGGAGTGGCTGTTCTTCTGGAAGGACGTGTTGCGGTTGATTTTTAAGCCATGCTAGCAGAACCTTTTGTTAACCTTTATTACGAGGCACATTGCTGAGCGGATCCGGCCCACGTGGAGTACCTGCAGGCTTCGATGAGGTTTCTTCTCTCAATGGCTGCGTGTCTTTCTGAGGTTTTCCCCCATCAGGAACGTGAAGCGCGGTGCTGTTTGCTGCCAACGCAGAGAGCTCTGCTGTGTTGTCAGGATCAGCCATCATAGCATCACACAGCTGCAGTCCCTGCCATGCTGGCTGTCTGGCCTTTAGCTTCCTGGGTGGCAGCGCTGAGGCTTTGACCCGCTCTGTCTCGCTCTACTCCACCTGCTCGCTCAGGCTGCCTCTGTGTGCTCGACAGCGCTCACCTCCTCCGACAGCCCTCCCAGAATGTCGACTCCTGAAAGACAAGCCTTTCCTCCTTCCCTCTCTTTAATTCTTTATCTCTTTCCTTCTCCCAATTTTTCCATCGTCTGGCTGCATCTCTTTCACTCTGCCTGTCCATCTATCAAAGCCAACTCCTCTCCCAGCTCCTGCGCTCGCATGTCAGTGAGAGGTGAAAGAGGTGTCTTACAGTAAAGAAGAACCTGCAGCTTTGTTTCATATTACACCTCACAGGGTTCTGTAGCTGTCTGTGGCTATCAGCTTCTACTGCTGCCTCCCCCAGAACCATTTCTCCATGCCTTTCTATTACTTGATGGTATACTCCTCATCCATCTATCCAGCAATTGCAAGATATAAGGGAAGTATAGCGTGAATATAACATGTAAGAACACAAAGTTAGGACAATGCCACACATATATTGGATAATTTAATGTCAGGCATGGGGATTAATACGAATTACATTGTGAGGTAAAATGATTTTCTCTGTTTGATTAAAGCCTTACGCACAAGGCCCATTAAGATAATTAAAGGTATTGATAAAGAGATAGAGTCATCTTAGAGGGCTGGATAACATCCTTAAATGTTGAAGCCAGTACCAAAGTATCTGAAATTGCAGTTCTGCTAATGGCCACTAGGTGCTGACATTACGAAACTTTGTGGTGGCGTGAATTGCGAGACCCCTTTTAGCCCCTTAAAGCGCAATGTCGTCCTAATTTTGCTTGTTTTTCGTGGCTTTTTTTCAAAACAATTCGCTTGTTAAGTTCTGATGAGGTGTGTATATGTGGAGTGCTTTTCCACAGTGGGCCAGTAGTATGATAATAATCAGCTGTGGTGGTTTCCGTGTGCTCCTTCTGCCTTCAGCTGAGCATCAACATTCATCGTTGACTTTGGGAATGCAAACCTTTGATAAAATATTCCAAACTCCAGGTTCATTTTCTTGCTTTTTTCAGAGCTTTCCACCTCTTCTGTTAAGGCGTATTGATAGAAAAATGAAGGTGCTAAATGCATCGTAAGACGAGGAGAAAGAAGCTGACTTGCGGCTGCTTTTTGCTCATTGGTCGCCCGCTGTTGTCTGACCAGGCGATCATCACTTTGTTTAATTATATTTGACTTTTTGCACTTTGTGCTGCGTGGAAAAAATAATGTAGTCACCTGACCTTGTTCCCTGCTCCTGCCTGCACACCGTGAGCCATTCGTGCACTGAAATAAATGGATTTCAGATGCGTTTCTCCAAAGCAGCGCGCCTGTGTGTAATCAGCTGTGGGATGCACTACAAATACGGACACTTTGCATCATGTTTGGTTTGCAATTCAGCGGGGAAACAGAAAACACAGCTCTGTTTTTACCCTCTTCATTTACAGTGATCCTACTTCCCCCGAGCAAGCTATTACAACTCCGTGGTCATATTTCATTAAAGAACTGTTTAAAATGCAACGTTCTTAATAGGCTCATTGTAACTTTGTGTGTGTGCGTGCGTGCGTGGCGCCGTGCACGCCCGTTACACTAGTGTGTGCGATTCCTGCGTTTGTTCGATCCCTTTATGTGGTGATCAAAACGGGACTGCGTGCCCATGCTGAAGGGGGTTGGCCCAATGACGGAAGGGAGAGGGTCTCTACACATGTAATCCTTGTCAATGAATTTAGGCAATCTTTTTTTTCCTTTTATTAATGAATATTTCAGTAGTTATTGCAGCGAGCTACTCGTGCGAGTCTCTCTTTTCACTGCTCCCTTTGCTCATAAGTGAATCACTCATCTAATGATTTAATTAATAGCATTGTATCCACAGATGAAAAGCTTATATTTAATCAGCAAAATGGAGTGAACTGAGATCAGGGGCCTTGACTGTCATCAAAATGTGCTTGAGGTCCCACTTGCTCACTAAGCCACTTTAAGCCCTGGGACACCCATACTTAATTGAGAGTTAATAAATAAATGTGGTTAGAGTAATCCCTGGATCCAGCCCCTCAGAGCTCCCCATCTCGCTCTGTGTGTGTGTTTTCAGTGTGTCTGTGTGTGTGCATACATGCGTACCCTGGCCAAGCTCCCTGTGTCACTACAGCAGTGCCAAGGCAGACTCTGCTGTACTGTGCCAGATACTGGTTTATTTACCTGAGATGCCCCCTGTGTCAAGTGCCATATGTTAGATCCCAGGACAATTGGTCCCAGAATGCACCTTCTCCCTTTTTTTTTCCAATTTTAGTCACATACAAAACCGTATATCCGTCAGATTAATCATTCATTTGAGGCCTTATTTAGTAAAGGATCTATTTTGAAATGTTTCTTCTTAACAAAAGGCTCACATATAGTTCAACGTTAAAACAAAGACTGCTGAGAAAGCAGATAACAGCAAAGTTTGACGCCCTGTGTTAAGATGTAGTCTTTCCTTTAAGTGACATGATTAGACGAGGCCAAAGCTACAGGATATGTTGTTTCACAGGTGTAGAGAAAACACTGCTGCTCCTGCTCACCTGACGTTCTCCATCCTTACGTCTAACCCAGCGTTCGTCTGAGGCCTTCTTAGGATCTTCAAACACCGGGGGGCTTTTCATCCAACAGTTGCATCATTTTTTACAAGTTATTTCAGAGTAAAATGAGTGAAATAAAGTGAGACACTAAAAAAAGGTTTCCGGTCAGGTGTGTCGGCTGAGCTTCACAGCGTGAAGTCAAAGTAAACAAAATGAGTTCGATCTGATTTCTCACTCAGCTTCGTTATTCATTTGATTTTCAGCAGCCACGTCGATGAAGCAGCCATGTGACGTGTCAGATTGTGTGTTGCTGATGCTTTGTTCAGTTTTGAAAATGGACCGACCCTGGCTTCATAACCTCTGCTGCTGCTATGTGACAAGAGCTCCTTTTGGACAAACCGTGTTCATTCTTGTAGATGAATTTGCTTTTTGGAAAATAAAGTCTGACAAACTCCACAGTGACTACATCATCGAACTGTTCCACATCAGTAACACAAGTCAAAACAAGAAAACTCCACTAAAAAATGTAGAAAAGTCTAATCTTAACAAGCAAATTTACATACAATTAGAGATAAATCAGTATTGGGTGTACGTCAGCCAATAAGTAACAAGATGGAGTACAGAAATGCCAGACTAGGTCAAGGTCCACTGTGTAAGAAAAGACCATAATTACAGTTTAAGCTGCTCAGAGCTCTCACTCAAGCCAGACTCAAGTCAGCTAGTATGACCGCTAGCTGCTCGGCTAACTGAGCTAACTAGCTAACAGCAGCTAACAGCTAACAGCTTTACTCTGCTGATATGCTGCCTCCTGTTTGTTTGGACCTTTAAATTAAAAACTTTGCTCATGTGTTTACTGTATGTCTTAAAAAACCACCAGCCAACATATCGTTATCTTATTTTTCTCAAATATTAATATCAGTATCTTTCAGCATTAGTTCTGTCCAGCTAGAATACACAGACTTTAAAATAGTCCCTGAGTTACCGGATCACCGGATGACATGAACATGCTATGTACAAAAAGGCTCTAAATTCATGCAACAAATTTTTGAAAAATTAAAAATAAATAAATACATAAATAAAAAAATGCCCATTTAAAAAAAATGGGCATTAAAAATTAAATTAGTTGTTCTGAATTGAATATGTTGCTGAATCCTAATGGAAACACGTTTCCATGATATATGAACCCTCATCCCAGTGACAGTTTGACAATGAGCCAGCATTCACAAAACCCTGAACCTGAAGCAGCTAAATGGAACGCAGCCATCTTTAATTTTATCCTTCACACCTGTGCTTTTCCTTCTGTGGCATGTGAAAAAAAAGGCCAAAAGAAAAGCTGTCAGCCAGTTCTTACCTGGATTTAAACGCTCAGACTCCACCTGAACACACGAGGTTCTACTGAATTCGGGGCGAGGTCCCCCAATTTTTCAATTTTTTGGGGAGTTTTTTCTCCTCTGCTGTTCTATACTTATTCACATTTGCTGGCATAAAAGAGAAGGAAAGGAGAAAAAAGAAATGGAGAGAGAGAAGTGTGTGTTTAGCTAAGCAGGGGCAGCCCCTGGTCCATTGCCCATCATTTATTGATAAAGGCCCTGGAAAATGCGCGGGAAAAAAAAACTAATGAAATTATCAACGTTGTTGAATTAATGATGAATGGGAATAAGAAAAGGCTGGGCTCTCTGTGGAGCCAGAGAGGAGCGCTGCTTCATTAGCCATGCAGTCTCATCACATCCTCTTTTGGAGCTGCAGACACTGGGGCTCTCCACTCTCTCCTCTCCTCACCATCAGGACCTGCCATTGGATTCCATTCAACAAAAAAAAAAAGAAAGAAACTTCCCCCATCCCCTCCACCTCTACCTCTCTGCTTTTTCCCTCTTTTTTTTTTGTCTTCCCCATTACTTCACCTGCCACCTGCCACCCCCACCCTGGTGGCTTCTCAGAAGACGGGAACTCTTTGATGGCTAATTTCACCTGTCGTTCTCCTGAAGATGAAGAGTGGAGCGATGACCTGGTTCTGGAGGTTCTCGTGGTCGAGGAGCTCACCTCTTCCCCTGCCTCCGTCCTTTCTTTCTTTCTTTTTTTGTTCCCCAGCTCCCCCTCCTGACTGCCTCTCTGTGGATATCATTCCTGATTCTGCACATGCAAATGATTTGGGAGGGGTTGGAGGGGGGGGTTCTCCGTTTGGATTCACGGCCCCCTCCTCCTCCTCCTCCTCCTCCTCCTCCTCCTCCTTCCTCGTCTTCTTCTTCTTTTCCCTGGGTGGAGCGGGAGTGGTCTGGCGAGCTGAAGCACACTGAGAAATCACGGGCATGGGGTCTCATTAGGTAAGCAGAGGCCAGGGCAGCAGGGCTTCACCCAGGCGCTGATTATTCTGAGAGCGATATCTGGAGGATCGCCTCAGCTGTACACCTTATTAGAGCTACTGTCTCGTAGTTCAGAGCCCTTTTTGACTCCAGAAAATGAATTAATCTTGTCTGCTGTGTGGGATTGTGTTTGAGCTGTGAAATTTGCTGCATGCAAAGAAAACTATTGAACGGATTTTTTTTTATTATTTCTAAAGCATGAACTAGCTTTTAACTCCTTCTCCCGGTAGTTGCTCCTCGTCTTGAACCCCGGCTCCTGCTGAGGCCTCTCGCTTTCATTTATCCGCGGACGAACAATGTGATAGGCACAGTAATTATCTGTCAGCGCTGTGTTTGCTTGAGTTCAGTTTACAGCAGAATGAATGACTCAGCTGTGGTTTTGGAGCTTCGTGAGACCCCGAATGCATCACCCGTACGTGCATGTAGCCCACTCATAAAAATTGATGACACAAAGCGCGGCGCGTGACAGACAGCAGTGACACACATAATATAATGTGCAGTCCTTTACATGGTAATCTGATCTGAGAGGGATTCAATTATTTAATAACAACACAACAGACTATCATTAAAACAAATTGTTTATGTCAACGCGAGCACGCCGTCGGAGCTGCGGGGTCACAGGTGTAATGTTATGTTTTGAAGCCTGGACCCCCCCCAACCTCACACACACACACACACACACACACACACACGCCTCCTCTCCATCCGCTGGTTCTTTTCTTATGAATTGGCCGAATTGATCCTCATACAAATTAGGTCTGTCCTCAAAGGGCTCCATCAATACATTGACTCCTTTTATGAGGGTCATCAAACAGCCATTACTGGGCATCAGGGGGTCCCGTTTGGGGAGAGACTGCCCAGGGTGACTGATGAGCCGGATGGGAGCTCGTCTGGGGGCCTCAGAGCGGTGGGCCTGTAGCAGAGGAGCGAGGGGAGGGGGTTGCTTATTGAGTGTTAGATTCATTAGTTAAGCAAAGCCAAATTAATTTGTTGTGCAACTGAGCTGCTAAAACCGAAACGCTGCTACCACCTCAGTTTGCTCTCAGTGTGGGAAAAGCCCCGAACGTCTCACGCTACGGTTTTGGAATACTTTAAAGACACTATTCATCTGCCAGAGACAGACTGAACACGTGATCCTCTCTCAGCGTAATTAGGCTGATTTTACATTTCTGGTACAAGGGGAGGTACACATGTACTCAGTTTATTGTTGTCCATTAACGTGAAAGTAATTTGGCTGCACAAATTACCGGAAAAGTAGAAATAAAACAGACTTGCTCCTGTGTGAAGTCCTAAATTACGTCATTTAAAAGCCCCATTTATTCATCAGGCCTGATCCTGCTGCTTGAATGGCTTCCTCAGAGCTTTGTCTTGTATGTCTTAATCACGGTTGGGACAGTGTAAGTGATTCCTTGCGAGCCCGACAGAAGGTTCCAGCATGGCTGATTGTTGCATTAATAAAGGCCTAAAAACAAGAAAAAAATCAAACAAACAAAACGCTTAAAACAGTTGTTATTTTGCTCACGACACGAAAAAATAACGTTGAAGCACCAACAATAGACGAGCGGAGGAAGAAAAGCCCTGGAGTATTCCCCACGGATGCTCGCAGGTATTACGAAAGAATCTTTGAAACGGAGCACAGACGCAGCAGGATGTAAACAAACTGTCACCGCTGTCAAACACTCGCTTCAAGAAGTGTCAAAAGTTCAGACTTTTCAATTACAGCGGGTTTAATATGCACGCACGCCTCCCCTGGCTGATTAAAATGCACCATTTTAAGTCTAATTGTTCAAGAAAACTCTGTTTTATGTTGCTGCAATGGTAATAACTAATGATAGATGCATAAAATTAGCATACATTTCCCAGACCAAGAGAATATCTGATCATTGTGCCACAGAGAATTGCTCTAAGTTAGGAAGTTAATTTCATTATCTCCTCCTCCTCATTTAAAGCCCGCCACTTTACAATAATTGGAAAACAGAATAAAAGATTAGCTTTTGACTGGATGACGGGCGTTAATAAAGTGTGATGGAATGTGAGTGTTACAGAGTGGGTACCAATTACAGCAGCCAATCTCACACAGGCATCCACTGATGGTGGTGGTTCAATCTCTTCATCTGCTGTACGGCACCATCAGGGACCCACTGCAGGGACCTCTGCTCCAGCTAGCAGGCTAATTGTCAATTCTGCTTAAGTCCTAAGGAGAGCTATTTTACCAGGGCTTTGGAGAGGAAGTGAACTGTAAAATTAAAGTAAAAAAAAAGTAAAAGTATAGCATAAATGTAGAAATAAAGTTCAAGGAGAAGCACGGGGAGATTTTATGGAATAATTTGAGTTAGATAATGTGGAAAAAGGTCTTTTGGAAATAATACTGCAAAAAGGAATGACTTTATCAATCAACTTTATGAAATGTGGCACAACCCGGTGTGTTAAAATTGCCAAAATTTAAATAAATGTAATTTTGTTTTTCAAGAATGCAATCAGTGTCTGCGTAATGGTTTGGGACATTTCTCTCTTTTACAATATCGAGCACATTGGAATCGTATCCCAGCAGGTCTGCGTGGGAGCGGAGCAGAAAATTCATGACGAGGGTTTCCTCCCAATTCTCACGGGTCACCCTCATCCCTCATCGTGTCACCGCTTTAGTCACATTAACCACATCGGTCACAGTGACCCAGCACGCCATCACTCATTGGCTGTTTCCAAACAAACGGCGAGCACAAAGGCACGAAACGTGGATGACGCTGTTTGTAGGATGAAGAGTCTGATCGAAGGGTTTTGCGCGCAGGTCAGAACGTGATCGTAGAAATCAGGTTTTCTTTGCTATGTGAATTCTGAGTGATGCCGACTTCATCACCATCTATACGTTTTATACTTAAATATATTTAATTGTACGACATTTAAGCTTATCATCTGTGGTGGAACGCAATAAGTACATTTACTCAAAAACTCTATTCACGCACAGTTTTGAGGTACTTGTACATTACTTGAGTATTTTGATGTAATGCTACTCTGTACTTCCTCTCTGCTACACATCGGAGGCCAATAAGGAACTTTTTATCAATACAAAATAAAATCTTCTGATGTGTGACTTTTAAAGATAAATCCAGCAGTGTTTATTAAAGTCAGCTCCAGTGATTAACTCATTAATGCACCCATAATAATAATAATAATTAAGTATTAAATATTATTCTTAAACAGGCCGCTCTTCTCCACTTTTGGTGCTTTAAGAATATTATTTCTGCCTGTCTGTATTGTGGCATTGTAACTTTTATTAAGTAAATGATCTGAGTACTTCTTCCACTGCTTATTATCATCACTCACCACTGCAAACCAAGGCCTGAATATTCAGGTTAGTAATGGAGGAAAAAATATGCCATCATGGTATCAGGATTCATTACTGTTATCCAGTGCGGCGCTGAGTTTGCAGGCTGTGTGCACGAAGTCCCTCAGCTCTGCTGCTTTATCTGATTCCTTTGGACGTTTATCAGCCTGCACATCAGCAGCACAACAGAAGAAAAGCGACTCGCTGTTTACCTGTTTGAAGAGCAAATTGTTGCTAACAAATGGGAACGACGTCTGTTTTTTTGTTTGTCATTTATTTGTTTTCTTAATAGCGCTGTTGGAAATGCACCGACTGGTAATTCAAGGCCGCGTTAAGAAAAACAGATCAGCCGTTCTGAGCCGTTCATTTTCCTCCACGTCTCTAATCGAACGTAATCAGAGATGTAAGTAGGACAGAGTGGTAGAAACCTGCCGATCTGTACACACGCACACACACACACACACACACACACACACACACACACACACACACACACACACAGAGACAATGTACCCTCATCAAAAATGATGTGGTGGGCCCTTTGTTGTCAAACTCTTCATACAGAAATTGCATATTCATGGGGGTGTATTTAAGCCATTTCTGCTGGCATAAGCACGCAGCACAGCAGCGGCGCTCTGAAATGACTGCTTTCTGCCGTTCTCTGCCACTTAACCCACCTCGCCGTTTGAGAACGTGCCACCTTGTTTTTTAGACGCCTCGCACGGCGTCGCGGCCCCATCACAGTAAAGTCTCCGGGTTTAATCGTGGCTCGGAGGCCTGCGGTAACACGAGGCGCTTCCCGATTATACACCAAACAGCAAATTTTGCAGTTATTCAATTGACATGATTTTGTCGGGGAAGTGGCAGTGGACAAACAGAGCGGCTTTGAATTAGTGCAGCGGCGCTGCAGTGGTGAGCTGGTGTTTACTGCCTTATCTTCCAGATGCTGAATGCAGCTGTCTCCTCACTCTAACAATAAAGAGCACACACAAGCCAGCCCGCTAACCTGAACTCAGACATCTATATTTCATCACGTCTCCAGACGCCCCTGCACCTTTTTTTAAGCCAACGTCAAAATAAATCCAATGCTTGCGTCCTGAAATTATAAAAGTCATCATTTGAAGTCTGAAAATGGGATATTATGTAAAATTTCTATTGGTTTGATGAAGACTGTTTGATCTCCAGCGTGATTTCATCAAAACTCCACATGTGCTATCATGAAGGAGACACAACCAAATCTTTTTCCCCATCTTGAATCGTGAGGTTTTATTTCTTGGGCGAAGAGTATTCACCTGCCGTCGAGCCTCTTTGATCCTCAGTAGGTTCAACATTTTCCGTTTCCATTAAATCTCGTCTTTGGAAGAGCTGCCAATAAAAGGACGGGCTTTTCAGGGGTGATGTCCCAGACCTGCGAGACCGGGCCCTTAACACCCCGCCCACGAGCGCACACGCCTCCTCTGGCTTCCTGTGTGTCTTTGCCCCGACAGTAAGATCGACACTAGGTCTGTATGTTAAACATTTTGTCAAGGCTATCTTAAAACAACACCCATGTGTAATTCCCATAAGTGCACTGACAGAGCTGCTGGTCTTTGTAATGTCTTTACAAAGCAAGAGACGGGACGGGACAAGCAGCATCATCTCAGCAAAAAACTGTCTGAAAAAAGAAGCTCACACTACAGTTACTTCATAACTTTATAACAGTCAGTTTGACCAGCTGTATCTGCTGAAAGTGGAAGTACACACACTGTGAAAATACTCCACTGCAAGCATTCAAAACCTTACTTCAGTGAAAGTATGCAAGTACTATAAGCAAAATGTGCATAAAGTATGGAAAAAATGGTACTCGTGCAGTAAAATGGTCCCAGTCTGTGTTTTCCTGCAACATACGATATGTTTGGATTAATATTACTGCTGCGTTCATGTCTATTCCTGCTGTAGGTGTTTAAAGTTGAGCTCATTTGATGTACTTTATATACTGTTGAATGGTTTAATCTACAGCAATGCATCATATATAACATGAGCACGTTTGCAGCGTGGCTGTCCTGAGAGGACCAAGTATGTCTAAAAAGTTTAATGAGCTCAGAAAAACAGCCTGTTTTCAGCTTTGTGACGCTGCATTTTCCAGCTAATCCAAGAGGCTTTTAACATTGTTTATTCAGTTTAAGAAGGATTTTCTCAACCCATAAACACCCACCAAATCCTTCAGTTCGTCATAAACATTCACATTTAAAATCAACACATTTGAAGAAACATGGTTTTCACTGGACAGGAAAAAGCTGTCAGATGAGAGTAGTGGAGTAAAAGTGCAATGTTTCCCTGTGAGATGTAGTGGAGTAGAAGTAGAAAGTTGCATAAAATGGATGAAACAGAAATACTCAAAGTACAAGCACCTTAAATTTGTGCTTCTGTATGTATGACAAAACTCAGCCTCCTTTGTTTCTGGTTTAATCAGTCAGATCTGGAGTCAGTCAGGTCTTAATCCCTCACAGTGGAGACATGCTGACCAAACTGACCAGATAACAGATGCTGCAATGCGGCTGAAGTTCCTGACACATAAAACAGGGAAACTCAAACTTAATGGATGAGAGCTGCACATGATGTGTATCTGCATGTGCAAAGCAATGTGTAATTTACCCATATCAGCCGCACCATGAATTACCTTAATTAGAAACACCCCCCCGAGCTCTTTCCATTGATCGCCCAGCGCGCTAAATCAAAAGTAATGTTGGACAGTTACCCGAAAACGCCATCGCTGATTAATCAGCCGCTGCTCAATCATTACTCTTTTAAAGAATTTCCTCTTCTTTTAACACGTCTTCCTTTTCACCCCAGCGTTTTTGTATTTTTAATTTTCTTTTCCCAGCGCCTTATTTGATGTTTTGTAACTTCTCATGCGTTGCCAGTAGAAAGGAAATGCTTCCCTTCCAGGGTGGCAGGGGTGTATATGCATATGAATATTTTCCATTGATGAATACGATACACCGCTGCGGCGCCTTTGATAGCCTCCTGCTCGGGTCCTGAGTGATGTCATAATGGTGGGACGCCGACCCTGGGCAAAACATCCCAATCCACAGCAGAGAGGAGCAAACATAAGAGCCCTTTGACGTCCTCTGTGTTTAATATTACAGGACTGTTTACCGAGGAGGGAGTCGGCTCTCGCGTCCACCGGGGAGCCCAAATATGTTTAAGGTCAAGCCATCTCAGTTCCTCTTCAGTCAACTTCAGGATCTTTGATCACTTGTTGTTTTTGACTGTGCTGTTTTCAGTCATGGCCAGGTCTTCATAATGCATGAGGACATTACATAGTTATGAACAGCTTGGCAGGCGAGTGGAGGCAGGATGGAACTTGTTAGACACTTTCAGAAAGAACTTGATGTTCTTCACCGTATCCTTAAGGTTAGAGGAATAGTTTAACGTGCCTTTGTTCACTCTCTCAGCTACAGTTAGAGTGGAAGTCTGATGCTGCGTTCAAGACGTCGGGAAGTCACAGCGCCCGGCCGAAGGATAGCCCCGCACATGAACCCTGTAAAACCACAGCTTTTCGTTTTTATACGTACGGAACAAAATATAACATGTTAATTAGCGAGCTTTGGAGACGTCGGTAGGTGGATTTCATTCACTTTGGAGCCAGGCTAGTTGTTTCCCCCTGTTTCCAGTCTTTACGCTGAGCCATATTCCTCAACTCTAGCATGGAAGCTAATATGGCATCGACTGGCAGTGACTCCCAAAACGACACACATGACTGCTGGTGAGTGCCAGCGATGGGCTTTGTTGTGCTGCACAGTTTGAAGTGTAAGATTTAGGAAAAGATGGATTTAGCAGTGTGTTACTCTTATGTAAGTTACGTTGTACGTTATTATGTAAGTTAAAATAAGTCAGTGCTGACACAAACAGCGGTCTCCTGGAGCATCAGCTCGTCTTGTCGGTCTTCTTTTTCACTAAACTTTTTTAAACTCGCCTCCCGAGGTTCTGAACATCGGCATTGAACGCGTCATTGTACCTAGATGTAGAAGAAGATTTGCTCTCTTTATAACATATCCAGACGTTTATTCAGGAGATGTTTATGCATTAGAATTTCCTTGCTTCAAATAAGCAAATATTTGTTGTCTGAGATGATTTCACCTCTCGAGGCCGTAAACAAGCTCTCGTCTTTATTCTCCAGGTGTGAGTGTGTCGTTGAGAAACTTTCATCAGGCAAACTGCGCTGCAAAGCGACAGTGTTTTCTGACGAGAAGAGCCACTTTAACAAACTAACAGTGTGAAAGAGTGAGCTGCTGACTCAATCCAGCGGCCCTCGATGACACCTTTCTCTGCACAGATCTCAGCGGGGCCTGTGCACCTTTTTACAAACAGTGAATTTGCACATTATAGAAGGCAGTTCGTCCTACCAACCGTTCAGTTCCTCTAAGAGGTCAAAGTTTTCAGCATGTTCTCACTCTCAGCTCAAACACAGCAGCTCCGTCAGGGACGCTGCGCTTCAAACTGTGATGCTCTACCAACACCTCCAGTGTCACTTTGCAGTTTTTGGGCTCTGCGGTCAAGTTAGCAATAATAACTGTGCAGCATCTGGTTACTAATGTGCTTACTGAGCACAATAAATACAAATATGTTTCTCTGTCTTATCATAAACCATAAACATGTGGTCAGTGTGGAGAAATGGTTGCAGGTCGGTTAGTTTTAGGCACCAAAACTGCTTAGTAAGGTAGAGCAAAAGATCATGGTCTGGGTTAAAATAAGTACGTTTGTTACGTATGTGGACTCTTCTCGCCCTTTATGCTCCATCACCTGACGGAGACGGCACATCAAAGCATTGCGGTGGAGGAGAGGCTCCAGGAGTGATACAGCGTCATGGTTTGACCAAGCTGCTGTGATTGATCCACTGGGAGTGAAAACTTAAATATTCATGTTAGAAGGTTGATACGGCTCTCGAGACGCCGCACACAGACCCTGTAAACCCTAAATATATCATGGTAATTAGTGAACTTTAGAAGCATTGGAAGGCGGGTTTTATTCACTTTGGAGCCAGGCTGTTTTTTTCCAGTCGTTATGCTGAGTTAACTGGTATCCATATCCCTAACTGTAGCAAGGAAGCAGATGAGTGTATGTCCCAAAATGTCAGACTATGAGGGGTAAGGGTCATGAACTTTAGCAGTTTTACTTTGATACCCGACACGTGTTCAACATCTCAGAACGTATGGAAAGGAAGGATTTCAGGTTAACATATTAAAAGCTGAACGTGATGTCGGGCATCAAATCTTCGATGGCACACGGTGCGGAGGAGAGCATCCAGGAGTGATGCAGCGTCATAGTTTGACCAAGCTGCTGTATTTGATCCATAGGGAGTGAAAAGAGCCTGAAAGGTGTAGATGTTACCTGTGATGCTGCCACTTAAACATTCATGTGATCATCCTGTCTTTAGCTTTCATGTCTGATCAGTAAGTTCAGGAAAATAGCGAGATAATAAGACTGCGTGTGTTAACTGGAAGCTATTTGAAAAGCACACATGCAGTGACAGTCAGGGCATTATGAACCTCTCTGCTGCGTGTTTATTCTCCGTAGGGGGTTATTTTTACTTGTAATAGTACATTTAACACCTGATGTTCAGACCTGAAATAAACCTCGCATTTTTTACACAGCTCAGGTGCAAAACCTTTGCAAGTGGGAAGCCTGTATTCTGTTTTGAAAAATGATGCAGGTGTTGAAATGATCTAACAAAGGTTGCTGCCGGCGGAGGAGGGAGGAAGTGAGGGAAGCTATCGAACTTGTGTCCTGGTTTCCCTACTAGATAATGATCTCTTGAAAGTGTGTGTTTTTTCCTCCTCTTCCAGTAACAGTGTGCGCGAGATGAAAGATAGTTCCGGGGCTAGTGCGCCAGCGCACATCTGACTGAGGCAGGTGTTAGAAATGTAGATGGCTGGCGGAGACTAAAGACAATACAAATTTGAAGTGAAAACGCTACTGGCACGCCTCCTCTGTTCTTAACACGTGAAGCCCCAGGCCGATCAATTATTCATCCTATTGTGCGTGCGCGTGGCATAGTGTTAGTTCTGTAGTCGGAGAGGAGGTGTCTGTTGCACTTAAAGAGTGAGCGCCACGTCGCTTGGCAGGCCCAGGTCTGTCAGCCCGTCTCTGTCTGCCTCTCTTTTACACACACGCACGCACACACACACACACACACACACACGTAAAAAGCCCTTGTTCTGCCTGAGCCTTTTTAATGATGGGATCAGGGGCGAGAATTGGTGGCTAAAGTGCAGCTCCAGTTATTTGAAAAAAAAAAAGGAGAAAAGAAAGAGAAACGTAGAGCAAGAAGAGTGTGAAAGAGAGAAAGATGGGGTGGGCGAGAGAAGGGGGAGGTGGCGGCGGCGGCGGGGGGGGGGGGGTGCTTTGTACACTGGGGGTATTTTTCAAAGCAGTGCAGACTTGAAGCCATTGGGAGGCTCCTTTGACTTTAATCTTGGCTGCTTCTTTGAAAATTATGACCGAGGACCACGGTTGCTTCATTAAAAGACATGTTCTGTTTCTTGTGTAGTTTCAGCCAGATTTTCTTTTTGTGCATGCGATGCTGCTGATTCCAGCTTTCCACCCTCTGCGCTTCCAGCGGCCTCCTGAGCACCTTGCTGCGTTAAGGGCCAGTCACTTTGGATGCCTGTGTGTGTGTGTGTGTGTGTGTGCAAACAGACCAGCGAATGTTAATTGAGCAGATGCACTTGATTTCCTCTCGCCTCTCACCTCCTGAAGGAGCCACTTCACCGTGCTCGGCATCATCTCTGTCCACAAGCTGTTGTCATTGTGATCAGACGTTGTGCCATCTACTCTGCATGTGTAATGTGACAAACGAGGTGGTACGTCTCCTCATCGGTCGGTGGGATGGGGGCATAATAAGAGCAGTGTGTACAGTCCTGTGTGCATTTGGTAACTGTCCTGTCAGAGCCAGAGGTCTGCAGGAGGAAGTTGGGGAGATTGGAGGGTATGTAGCAAAGGACTTGACTGTCCCAAAGAAGAAGAAGAAGAAATCCCTTTATTAGTCACATTTTTTTTACACACAACATGCAAAGTTAGGAGGGGAAACTGCACACGCCACGCATATGTGAAATTTATTCTCCGCCTTTAACCCATCCTTGGACCGTCCTTCCTCTGCGGCGGAGGACCAGGAGCGGTGGGCTGCCAGCAGACTGGCGCCCGGGGACCAGTTCCTGTTGTCACCATTGGTCAGGTGGTGATCTTCTTGCATGTTTTTAGTGGGGGTACATTTTATGGAGGATACCCCAGGTGAGCACGGGGCGAACATGCAAACTCCTCAAGCAGCAGGCACTGAAGGCATGGTGGAGGACACGCCACAGCACCCACAGCGGGATTCAAACCGGAACCTTCTAGCTGTGAGGCTTACCACTTGATCCACCGTGCCACTGGGGTTGTTGGGGGTCGTGTTCCAAAGGGTCAGGTTATGCTTGAACTGTACTAGTTTGTACAGCGTGTTGTCTGATGTTGTCAGAAATGGTAAAATCAGTGAAAGCAAGTGTAGTTTTGTTTAAACATGAGGATAACCGCACATGTTTTCACATTCAGAGCTTTGCGCACAGTTGCAAACATGTGAACTACGACAGAAATAGCTGTGCAAAACGTGAAAACATTTACTGATTAATGATGGCAGTTAAACCCTGAGAAGACGTTACACCTGTATTCTACCTTCTCGCCCAGTGGCCTCATTATTTTCTGGATCAGAAGCAGGTTCTTGTTTTGTAATAAATTTCCAGTCGTACAACAGTGGAAATCACTCAGCTCACCGCGCTGTGGCAGAAAAAGACTTATTCCTGCCGACGCCCCCCGTCAAAGAGGATTTGATGCCGAGCACGGAGGTTGTTTGGTTAAATGTGTTTTGGAAGAGTTTCTGGCAGAAAGCCATTAGAATGTTTTCACCATGTTTTCAGACGTGGTAGCCAAAGGCAGCGACGCAAATAACGCAGCACATCTTTATGCTCTCCACCGTTTCTTCAACTTTCTTCCCTGTAAAAGCACGTGCAGCACGGTCGTGTTGCGGGCGCGGATCGACGTGAAGTGTCACGGTTCAGTTTTGTTGGTGAACTTACTCATCAGATGTTTAAATTACTGCTGTCATTAACAGCCTGAATGGCCTTTTTTCCACACTGATGACAGAATATAAGTAAGATCCATTTAACCGCTCACACCAGCTTGTAGCATTACTCTAACACAAAAAAAGGTCACTGCTTCACTATCTCGCTCTCTCTCTCTCTCTCTCTCTCTCCACCACACACACACACACATTGCAGATTTGATCCAGTGGTAGTGGGAAGTGAAGGTAGAGAGGAGAGACCTGTGTGAAATGCCACACAAAGTACTAATCGATCCCTTGCTGTGTTCACATACTGTGAGTGCACAAATCAGGGCACAGCAAGCTGCCTCTAATGACCTGGACCAGGACACACACACACACACACACACACACACGGCTGCAACTGCAACCCAGAAAATATATATATGTGTGAATACATGCACCCACGTAACCTCCCTGCACACAGACACGGCTGTGCCAGCTGCCGGTTGCTGAGCCGGGATCTTCTGCCTCATGCTCCTTCATCATCCTCTAACCCCTCCACCCGTCCATCAACTGTGTTCTCCCTGTAAATATACAGTTCACACAAATGCTGACTGGTAAATGCTTTATGAAGTGCCACTTGTACAAATCACGCCGCTGCGGTTCTCCAAAGCCCTGCCAGCAGGAAGCATCTGTAGGTTGTGATCCTCTGTAAACCGTATGTGTTTTAAACATACTGTACATGCAGTATTCATGCTGTACCAGAGTGTGAATGTGTGTGTGTGTGTGTGTGTGTGTGTGTGTGTCTCATACAGATACTGACAGTTTGTCTGCTTGTCTGATTTATCTTATTCTGATAAATCTATTCCTTCCTTGTGCCACAGACCTCCATCGTTGTCCAAAAACTATTAAAATCTCGCAGCGTTGCGCTGGTTGATGTGTCCCTTCATTACAGTTAACGCGGGCTGCGTCATTTGTTTGGAGCTGATGCCACGCACGCCGTGCCGCTGCCGTAAATACTAGAGCTACTAATCTGTGGCTGAAAACAGTCCCCAACAAATCCACTGTTTACTCCTGTTTGAGCAATGAGTGGTGAAATCTACCAGCTGCTATGGGGAATTATTTAGACTCCTTTAAAAATGAGAGTGTGTATTTATGACCTGCTGTGAAAGATTTATGTTTTCAGCTCAGAACAAATGGGCTGAGAGCCACAGACCGGGCGAAGGGAAGTCAGTGTGCGACACATTGTTTTGGTTTTTGTCTTTCCCGGGGTTTGGACAGAAGTAAATACAGCCAGCCTCATCATTTAGTAAAGTTATTTTATGTTTTGTTAATTAGGATCATTTCACAACTTTGTCACAGCTTGGATCTTACATTTGCAGCTTTGCCGTCATTCCTTTTGGCTGTCATAACACTGTGCTCTCCACAGTAACTGCTGAGATATGGAACCGCAGAGGCAGTGCTGGAAAAAAGTCAGGAAACATGTGCAGCCGGACGACGCTGACGGGTTTTAAGCAAACCTCCAGGTC
Source organism: Chaetodon trifasciatus (assembly GCA_037975065.1). Lineage (NCBI taxonomy): Eukaryota > Metazoa > Chordata > Actinopteri > Chaetodontiformes > Chaetodontidae > Chaetodon > Chaetodon trifasciatus. Next base: position 6,271,634 of record JBBMOE010000023.1, read on the forward strand.
GGCCAAATTATTCCCCAACGCGTGTGTTTGAAGTGGTTTAGACCTGACCTGACCCCACCTGACTTGTCACTGTTTTTCCAGATCTTATCAATTCCCTTGGAAAGTACAGCGGCATCATAACCAAGAGAAAACATGGCCGAAGCTTTAAAGATGAGACCTGAATTGTGCGTTTCGTCCTTGGCGGCCTGTGGTTCGGGCCATTATCTTTACATGAACTCCTGCAGGAGCTGCATTTCTTTTCTTAAACCAAACTCACTGTAAACACACATGAACACAATGTGCAGAGCTCCAGTGATGCCTCAGTGCAAACTTGCTCCTCTCACTCAAACACTGTGGCGCAGCGAGTCAAGGTCAGGCCCCTCGCAAGGCTGGATGCTTTATGAATCTAGTCAGTGTTTATCAAATGGACTCAAAAATTACAATTTTCGCAGTGCGGTAATAAAAGCCAAACTGTCCCTCTGTGCACATGAAACAAACACAGAGACATGCGGGGGCCCTTTGATCAGTCAGCCCGTAAACAAACCCTGATGCAGGAGCTCTGCGATTGGGTGCGCGCAGATCAAACTGTGTCAAATCATCAACGGGCGAATAATAAGCTCTTGTTCTCTGAAGGGCAGCAGTCACAGCAGCACCATCAATTAGACTCCAGAGTTTGTCTTTTCTGCCTTTCGACTGATGGCGAGCCGAGCGAGTGGCACTCCGCTCTGTCTCGTATCGCACCTTCACGCTCGGCTGCTCACGCTACAGCAGAGAAGTGTTGAATCCTGAAGGGGTTAAATCCCGAACGCTGCCGTGTTGATGGGGTTTTTTTTCTGTTTTGTCATTACCTGAAGTTTGTTCGTTGGCAGTTGGGGCGTTGCTGGCGAGACGCCTGTGCGTGGCGCATTTTAAGATATGGCCGTCCCGCTATTGTTTGAATTGTTTATGTTTTGTCCCTGATTGTGCGGCCACATAGGTAGAAGCTTCGCAACTATGGATAAAGTTTGCAACATGTTTTTTTTTTCAGTCTGCTCCTTCTTGTTAGTGCACGCCTCACGCTGCGCACAAGAGTATTACCCTCAAACAAGTCTGTCCTCTTTGTTTTGAGCTCTATGGGGACCCCCCTTGCAAAAAAATAATGTTTTTGGAAGGCAAGCCAAACCAATGTGCGGGAGAGAGAGCATGGAATCAATAGTGTCTTCTTTTCTTACTTGATTTAAATGAGGGCTACCAGCTCTGAAGTTCCTTCTTGCCATGTTCATCTTGAAAGAATGTGCGCTGGTTGCACCGACTCCAAAGCCCAGCGCAGTTACCATTGGCATATTAATAATTTAATGCAAATAATCATTGAGTATGCAGTTTGTGTGTGAATTTGAGCTGAAAGACAAAAGTAGAAAGTGGGGCCTTACATTGCGTTGAGGAAAATAAAGTGAGATGTTACACAGGCCTCTTTCTAGCGTCTCCGCGGGTGAATGCTGGAATGAATCCCCTCAAGAGCTGTACCATCTCATCTAGCTCTCTCTGATTTAGATCCTATCAGCCCTTCTCATTTCACGCCGCCGTAATACGAGATGTCAAAGTGTAATTTGACAAGGTTTCTCAGAGTAAACAAACACCCAGTTTCGCTCATTGGACTAATTGCGCCCTCAAAGTGCACCGGGTAGCTGTTCCATTCCAGGTTGCTCCCTGGGTTGGGTGGTGCAGGTGGTGCGTGCGTGGAGAGGTGATAGTTGTGGTGCTAGTTCGTTAAGGGGATGTGTGGAGGATGCTTGGAGGAGGGGGGGGGTGCTTGTTACACGTCACACAGACACAGAAATAGATATTATATTAAAGCTTCTCCTCGCCGTGGTTGCTCTCAGGCTTCAACTCCAGCACCGTTCCCTTAGTCCCATCAGACTGTCAATAATTCATGTCAGGGATTTCATGGGATTCAGCAGATACTTTCTCCCGTATTGATGGCGAATTTCTTTTATTTACACGGGGCCTGTAATGAAATAAGAAGAAGCCTCACATAACTCTCTGCTTAGTCTGTAGGCTAATTTCTGAAGGAGAAAACAGGGGATTGGTGGTGGTGGTGGTGGTGTTGTGGAGGGGAGGAAAGCCAGTGGGGCTTTAGTTGTTCTAAAGGTCCCAGAGCTGCTTTCCTCAGCTCTCTGCTTATCGCTCTCATTGCAGGTCGTTGTTTTCTTCCTCACCCTTGTCCTTTTCGCTGTGTTTACGTGGCGGCAGGCGCTTTTTGTTTGTTATTCTGCGGTTAAGTCGTCGGCCGTGCTGGAGAAAAAAACACCTCTGCTTTTTCTACATTCAGATATATTTTAGTAACCTCGTCTCCTAAGAAAATATGCATATGGTGGGTGAGGGTGGATGGTTGCAAAGCATGCCTCTTGTATACGTTAAGGCTGCTGAAACGTTTGTTTAAATTGACAGCTTGTAGTGCTGTAGAGGTATTTTTCATGAGCTTGTACCCATTTTGTTTGAACCTCGCCTGTCACACGCCAACAAGCGTGCGTTGATGCTGTGGACCTTCCCGCCAATGGTGCTTCCACGCTGTGCCGTGATCTGCAGTTGATGGGAATAACGCTGCAAGACAGACATTTGCAAGCAAAGGCGGAGAAGAAGGAAACTGGCAGCTGATGGACGTAAATAATGGAGGTTTCAAAAGAGGAGGAAGGCCAAAGCAGTGTCTTTAAATGACTTATTTTAAACCCAGATATATTCAATTACCAGTTTGAAGACAGAAAAACAGCAAATCCTCACATGTGTAGTGCTGGAACCATCAACGAAGGCACGTTTGCTCAATCAGTGACTTCTCTTAATAGAAGAAGATTCAAGATGCGTCTGATCGTTGACTAACTTCTCCAACGTTACTTCAGTGAAAGCACGCCTCACCACAACCTCAGCTTCTCAGCTACAGATGTGTCACTCTACAGTGTCAGTTTTAGCCCTTCAGTGAGGATTCCCTCCACCCACTCAATCCTCCAGCCGTCTGAAAATCACCACATTATAATGTTTTCCCGTGGCGGCAGCAGCAGCATTATGGGCTCATCAGCGGCTCAGTCCTGAATGAGATGTTACACGAGTGCGGCACATGTGAAAATTACCCCTTCATTAAGTCGTCCTGTCGGTGCAAAGGTTCAAGTGCTCTGTGTTTTGCACCTTTCCACAACACTAAGTAAAAATAATTAAAATGCAAATGTTTAAGCCCTCATATGTCCGAATGATCAAAAGGTGCTCTAACCAAGCAGGAAAACAGTCATAAAGTGGTTTCATCACCTGCTATAACAATCAATTAAAATACAATATGCAAAGAATGTGTGTGCGTGTGTGTGTGTGTGTGTGTGCTCGCCACGATGGTGTGGAATGAATCAGCGAGTGCCCGTGGACATTGTCATATGGACATATTAGCAGCAGCACTGGATTCCTTAGTGTTTTATGTGTATAATTTCCCCCTGATAGTGGCGGTGGTTATGGTGTTTTGTGTGTGTGTGTGTGTGTGTGTGTGAGAGAGAGAGAGAGAGAGAAATAGAAAGAGAGAGAATGAGAGAGCCGGAGAGGTGATGTGGAAGGATGAGGGAGGCTGAGACAGGAGAGCTGCCCCCAGTAATGAGGCCCTTTTATGGGCTTTAATTTGTCCCGCTCCCCCGGGAGACTGATGGATGGCTCTCTTTATGCTCACTCTCTTTCTTTCCCCCATCTGTGATACAGAGGATTTATTTATACCCTGATATTACCTCTCTAACAAGTGCTGCCTCGCCATTACAGCTGCCTGACTCTTCCTGCACAGACAGACAGACAGACAGACAGACAGACAGACAGACAGACAGACAGACAGACAGACAGATAGATAGAGCACTATGTTGGTCTGTTTTTCGTGTAAAACATCTGTGTGTGTGTGTGTTTGGAGGTCTGTAGCTCGCCTCGCTGCCTCTGTTCTATTCTTCCCCTTTCCTTCTTCTTCTTCTTCTTTTTTTTTCCTCCAGTTTATTTGTTTCTTTTCTGTGCGAGTGGGTGCGGAGGGGAAAAAACAAAACATTTTCGCCTCTGGGCAATTCATTGCAAATTCTGGCTGACTCCTGCTCGGTTCGACTCCAGGGAAATGAAATTTAAAAACGAACTTAAAAGTTTATCACCAGTTGGCAGTTTTGGCAAGTGATAAAAATGACCGGTTGGAGAGGCAGATTTAGGTTGACAGCCACGGAGGGATGAAAATAGCACGCCGCATACGTTTACCTTGGCGTTTTCAAAGGAACGGGCGCCACGCTGGCAGAGCTGCCGATGCCCATGTTCATCCATTCATCCAGAGCTCAGGGGCCTGTCACCGCAGGAACTTCAAGGGAGGGTTTGCAGCCACGGCGCTCACTCTGCAGCAAACAATGCACCGACACACACACGAGCATGTAGACGCCGTATATGTTTGGTTTTGTGCAGTGTGAGGTATTAATCATTCACACGTTCACCAGTGGAAAACATGATGGTTGTGCATAATATTACTGAGTTAAATGTAAAGATTTACTCACCCAGTGCTGATGAAGGGCGTTTAGGCCAGATGAAGATGTCGTTCATGTTTTGTGATTAAAGTGAGCTTTGTAGTGCTTGTAAGGATGCGTTATTTTCATTTCTGATTAATCCGTCTGTTGTTTTCTGGATGTGTTTCTTTGTCATTTTGCCTGTAAGACATTAGCAAACAGTGACAAATTGCAGTTTCTTACAGCCCGGTGTGATCTGGGGTCAGTTGGAACACAGCTGGAGTGAATATTTTCTACTTCTTACACACATACTGCACTTGTTTGGTTTTTTAAAGGCTGATTCTGACATTTATCTTGGAAGCCATGAGCTGACTCTGGGTCAGCGGTCGATGTTTCGGGGCCAGCAGATGTCCCGATCACAGATATCGGGGCCAAAATGTCCTCTTTCACGCACCTGTCATTGCTCCAATTAGCAACCTAAAATAAGAAAATGGCATTTGGCTGATCTAAATCTCTAAATAAAAAGCTAGAGATGACAGCCAATGGGTTCCAAGATTAATTTTGCTTCCCGCCTCTTTTGCTCTGCACAGGGACTGTTTACCTTCATGCAACCAAAACCCGTTCAGACGTGATGGGTCAGTATTACTCGGACTACAAAAATCTTTTCCTTTGCCTTCAGATTCTGCATTCATATGCAGAAATTCAGCATTTGTTATTCTAAATATCTTCAAATTCAAGTTTCAAGGCAAAAATATGGAACTTAGCTTCCATCAGAATTACACACTGTACACAGCAGAGAAGCAACATCTAAACCATCATTTAGAACAGAAATCTTTGAACTTAAATCATTTCTTGGATGGGTTGGGGTGTATTGGCAGTGTGGACATACATCATGACCTCAGTGTTTCTGAAATCCTGCCTGAACCTGGTCTTATCTCGAACACTAGGCAGTCCTGATAACCTCCTGGCGCTCTATCTGCATATACCGACGCTAAACTCTGCACCCTCGCTGCACTGCTGTCAGCAGTTTAACTGCCTCCGCCTCCTCAGCCTCCTCCTGGATTAGCTTCGAGGTGTAGGTGAATTCTCCTCTTTCTTTAAACACGCGTTTCGTCAAATGTTGTATATCTCAGGCTGCGGGTTTGTGAGCTCAGGGACAGTGTGTGTCAGACTTACTCAGGTTTGTCTCGTCATAGTAAAGCTGATCGTGCAAACAAAACAGAGCTACAGTATAGTTTAAATGATCATGTATGTAAAGCACACTTTGTTGCACTTCAGTTTCCATATTTTTGAATCAGCAGTTTGATCCTTGCACTGACAGTTTGGTCTTGTTTTAACAGTGGAGTGTGAAGAATAGCCAGTGGCAATCTGCACTATTTCATCTGAGCCACACGACCATTAACCAAAAAAAGAGAAACGTACTTTACAGCCTCAGCTCAGTTTCCTTGAAGATGAATCGCCGCTTTTTACCTGTTTCTATCCATCCTCCGTTCATCCCGCCTCCCTTCAACTCACATAAATGAAACAGCAACGCAGGAGAGGAAAGAGAAGAAGAGCAGTGAAAGTAAACACAGCAAAAATATTGGTTTGCTTTCTCTCTGCTCTCGGCCCCTCTGGATATGTGATCGCTAACATCTATTGCATGTATGGAGGGCTGGGCGATGGTTTGGCACGTAGATTGTCAAATCACACCTCTGAGTAATTCTCCGCACACTTAGCTCAAGGCCCCTCCAGCTTACATAATCCTCTGATCTGTCTGCTGCTGGAGCAGGGCCAGCTGAGGATTGACAAACACACTGAGCCAGAAATGAGACACGCCACGCTGTCTTACAGGGCGGAGAGAGAGAGCGCGCTGACGACAGCCATTGTCTGCGTGGACGTCTGGTCTGAATAAAAGCCCTCAGCGCCATCAGCTCCGGGTCAAACATTCATGCAGAAACCTGAACATGTCCACCTACAAAGTCCTGGACTCTCATTTTTCCCTCTACAGCCTCCTTAATAACTATCATCAATCCTTAACACACCTCCCCGTCAGGGTACTTTTTCCTTTAATAAAAGAAAGCAGGGTGGTCTCCTGTTCACCCCTCTCACCCACACATCTTCTATTTCCATCCGCCCCCCGACCCGCCACCCGTTTGGCTGGTGAGGAGGGAAGCCCACTTGCAGTGCCCCCTTTGGCACTTCTTTTCAACTTCACAGCGTCCCGTGGTCGAGCTTGGATCCACTACAGAAAGCCATCTGCCCACTGTGATCGCTCGCTAAAGTGTCTTAATTAAGCCTCGTTGCCTTTGTGTGTTGCATGCCCCCTTTCAAACGGACCCCAGAACACGCCCAGAGAAAATGAAATACAGCATGAGAGGAAGGGAGGAGAGAGTCGGACTTGGTGTTTACACGCCGAGCCATGTGATGCACCTCAGCGAGTGGTGTCACACGCTCTGACAGGTATTGTCATTCTATGAAATGGCTGCGCTGCAGGGATCGTGTTTTTGTTCGGCAGCTCACATGAGAGCACGGGCAGAGACCGGCCTCACTGATCTGCTATCATTTGCATGTCGCACACACCCGTGGCTCCTTGATGTCGACGTGAAACGCTGGCTCTGCCATGCGCCGTGGCTGCAAGGTCCAGAGCGCCTAAGTTACCCAGCGCACAAACACGCACGGTCACACAGTAACACACACACATACCAAGGGAGCCTCTGTCATCCAGTGTCCTGTTCCATGTCTTCATTTTGGGGCTGCTGATGAGACGTGTTGTGTCGGGGATCCTCTCAGGACCGTCGGATCTGTCAGTGGTTGTTCAGCCTTCATCACCTTTTGATCCGCTGGAAGAGGACTGAACTGCCGTTGTCTTACTACAACGCTCGCTCTCAGCTGGTCCACTCCGCCGCTTTATGAGCTGGTTCCCTTCCAGGCTGCCACTGGTTTCAGCTTGTATTCAGCTGAGTGTGTAGAAACGTCAGCTCGCAGATTTTAGAGAGGTGAATGTCAGGTCATCTTTGTAGTTGTAGTTTTGTCTTAATAATCACATCCGTATTGGATGGTTTTTCACCTCATGATGGAGGATGTGTAGCAAGGCTGAAAGTGTGGAGGTCAGGATGGTAGATGAGTGTGTTCCTTAACCGAGCCTTACCCAGCCTAACCCTGCCTGCTCATTAGCTGTAGTTTATCTGCCTCAATCTTTTCCAAACCTTAGCCCAACTGTAGTCGAGTGAGAGTTTTCAGTATCGACTTTCTGCTCCTTGTTTGTGCGTTCTAGAAAAGCTCCGACATCTTTGGCTGCCAAAAACCTCGTATTTACAAGTGATGTTGTAGGAAAATCAAACCAGAGCTGCATCAATGTCATGAAAAGATGATGTCAGCCTGGTCCTGTCTTGCATTGTGAAGGTCAACAGGCAGCTGTTACGTCTGAAATACCCGAACGCACCAAGAAAGACTTCAGAATGCTTCTCATTCACAGCTGCACTGCTGTATGTGATGTTAATGTGATGTGAAAACTTCCAAACGCTTTGGAAAATAGTTAATAATGATGTAAAGGATGCAGGATTTGTTCAGAAAAGCTTAATTTACAAAAGTAATCAAACATGCAAATCCAGCAAAAAAGAAAACGGTACAAATACTGCATCTGCTCGCTGTTGTTTTCCTGGAAACAGATGCGCTGCTATCATCTAGTTTCTAATGTCTCAAGGCCTGATTGATCCCTCATCTGTCACAGTCACAGAGAAAATCCAGAAGTGTGCCTAACTGTTCTTTTTTTCCCACTTCCTCCCCCTCTCTTTCCTCCACAGCCTCTCTTTCACCATCCATTACGAGTGTGTGACAGGTTACAGACGGGTTGAGAGGGGAGAACAATGTGTTGTGACCCTCGGTACTGCCCTCCAGCTCAGCGCCTGGCTCCAGCTCCCTCTCCCAGCAGGCCGTGGGGGGCCTGGCCGCCGCCCCTCTGCCCGCCTCCCTCTCCACCCCTCCACCGCCACCAGAATCAATCGCTCTGCGACACCATACAAACGATCCGCTGAAGTCCATGCATCACAGTACAGCGCACCACCAACAATGACCAGCCGTGTGGCTCAGGACGGAGCGAGGGGGAGCGAGGATAAGATGGAGAGTTATTACTGGTAAATATAAATCGAACTGGAAGAGGAGAGAGAAAGGAGAGTGACAGGGAAGCAGAAAAACAAGAACAAAAACAGAAAGAAAAACTCACGTCAGGTCTGAACGAATATCTAATTAGGATTTTTCTGATCAATATTGTGATCATGAATCAAATTATTTCCTCCAAATCGAGCCCCAGTCCAGTGTTTCATGGCCTACGTTGCTTTATATGTTTTCTGCCTAACATATAAAATCAGATAAAATAATGCAGCTGCAGTTGTCCAGGATGCAAACCAGTCAGTCAACGTCTATGTGAACTAATCTTTCTCTAAAACTGAACAATGTAGCTCACATGTATTCAGATACTGCATTAGCATTAGCATTAGCATTAGCGTACATATGTTTATTCAGTCATTACAGTCAAACGTCTTTTCTAACATTATATTCATGTCATTCAGTGTTTGATACCAGTGGTGGAAAGTAATTAAATACACTGAACTTAAGTAGTACAATTTTGAGGTACTTCCATTTTATGCTTTATTCTTCTACTTCACTACATTTATCATTATTATATATTAATTATATATTATCTGACAGATATAGTCATTACTTTACAGGTTCAGAATTTGTACAGACAAACTGAGTTTATGAAACAGTAAAGAAGTTAAATTCAACAAACAGCATCCTTAAAGTGCTGTTTACATGTTCGATGTAATAATGATCTGATAATATTATTTACTGTATGTTACGTAATACAACACCGACCAGTGAGCCTTCTGCTACGTCATGACTCATTTTGAACTCAAACCAAAGTAAAAAATTGAGAATTTATCATTATCCAGGGGTTTATGTGCTGCACTGTGTCTTAGCTGGGAGCAATAACTTCCTGGATTCTCCGCTGGTTGCCTGGCAACTGCTCAGAGCTAAGAAATAGTTCAGCCCATAATGTCCCAGAAAACAGTAAATTCAACTTTTGACCCTTTGGTTTTTGTGCAGATTAAACAAACAAGATGAAACAAACTAATTAGTGAGCCTTACAGGTGCATCTTGGTGAAGGTTGCAGCCACTGGACGAGCTAAGCTAGCTGTTTTCCCGTTTTTCTCTGTGCTAAGCTAAGCTAAGCTAAGCTAACCGTCTGCTGGCTGTAGCTCTGTATTTAATGGGCAGATATGAAGGTGGTGTCGATCATCTCATCTGTCTCCCCACCAGGAGGTGAATAAGCACATTTCCTGAAATACTGAACTGGAATTTTGCTGGTTACAGCTGGCAGAATCGACGGCGGCTAGCGTGAGCACCCCACAGCTCGTTAAAGCAGAAACGGTGGCTCGAGCTTCTTTAAAACGAGTCCTTCGGCCACGTGCGGAACAGCTTTCCGAGCTTTCATCACTTCCTGCCTCATTCAGCGAGCGTCTGCGTGCTCTCTGGTCAGCCGCTGCTATTGTTTACTTCAAGTGTTACTCTGACTCCCAGAGGTCCCCTGGGAGCCCAGCGCCCTCCCTCAAACCTCCCCCCACACCCTCACATGCACACTAACACACACACACGCTACCCTGGCAAAATTGTGTTAATTTACCCAGCCAGTAGTATTAACCATATTATATCAAATAACTGCCACAGACAATTGGGCGGCCAGCTCGGTGACTTCATTTTAATTGATTTTCTTACATGCTCTCAGCCGTGGATGATTTGGTTTCCCTCTGACACTATGTTTATTAAAGGCATATTGCATAAAGGAATAAATAGATATTGTTGGTTGGATTTATATGAGCTTTGAGGGAATGCAGAGATTCGCCCCTTGTTTTAATATAAGCCCGACTTCAAGTGTTTAGTTTGATTAAAGTCAATATGTTTCCTTAACCTCCGGGCCAAAGGGACACCTCGGTGTGTGTGTGTTTATGTAATGCTGTGTGCTCAATGTGTGTGTTCGCAATGGAGAGAGCGAGGGAAACGTGGAGGCGTTTACATTTATCGGAGCCCGTACGTCACTGCGCTGACGCTCGGCTACCTGTCCGAGCTGACTTCGCCGGAATATGAAAGGCGGCGGACGAATGGAGCCGCTGTCATTTGGTCAGAAAGGGTTTTTTGTTTTCGCTCTTTTCTTCAAGTGGAATGGCTGCGAGGAGACCCCAGGACCATTTCATCTTGAACATCCTTTACCAGCTGTCGCAGTCTTAAAGGCATGCTGTTCAGCCCACAGAAAATCCCACTAATCATCTTTTTGTGTTTGAGGGCACAATATGCTGAAACAGGCAGGGTGCACACACACACATACACACACATAAACACACACACACACACACATGCAGACACTGCCAGCCTGCTGCTCTCTTGTCCCCATGCCCTGAGGGGGAGAAAAGGAGGGGAGGGGGTGCTCGGTATAATCACTTGTTAGAGGTCTGGCTCTGTCCCCCTGCTCTCCTCTTCTCTCAGGAACCTCCTTACTCCTCCTCCAACCGTTCTGTCCATCCACCAATCTGTACAGCACCTCCTTCCTCCTGACTTCCTCCCCTGTGTCTGCTCCTCTTCCTCCTCTCTCTCTTTAAATCTCTTTTTCTGGCTTCCTTTCTGCCTCATCAACTGAAACTCTCTCTATCATCTTCAAGTATGTATATAATCGGAAAAATCAGGTGATTTGACAGTTTCAGTAATGAGTTTGTGTCATATTATGTAAAGAAAAGGTAGACAGGTAAAGCTCACACGATAAATGCAGCTCAGAGTGTTAAAATATGTGTGTCAGTCACCACTTTTGTTTATGGGCTTTAAAATGAACACAGTTTAAATTAAATGGATAAATTTAAAACGATTCAAGAAGGTGTAACAGTCGCAGGTCAAATCTCAAACAGGAATGAAAGAGCATTTAAAAATACAGTCGTTAAAATGTAGAATTTATTTATTATAAAATGTACTTATTGTACTCTGCAATGTGAGCTCCCTTAGCTTTAAAGATAAGATAAGATAAGACTTTATTGATCCCACACTAGGGAAATTAAGTTGTTACAGACAGCAAGAATAAAAAGGAGAAAAATAGCAAATAGACAATGAAAAAAGATACAAAATACAATCAAATATACACATATGTACATTATATAGAAAAGAGTATTTGCTTGAATGTTTTGCTTGTTTAAACTCTTTGATATGCCATTAGTGAAATTTTGATATTAACTTGATATTAAGTTGCTTTGCAACAAAATAAAAACTGCAGTGGCTGTCATGACGTTGGGAATTTTCAATTTTATTTATCATATTTTCCCACTTTATATCTTCTTAATTCCATTTTTTTTTTAATCTTCATTGAATCATCAAGCAATCGAACGTATAGGTTTTTTAATGTGACGTGTGGTTACGCTAACGTTTCTCAAAGCTGTGAAGTCACAGAGTCGCTGTCCTGACAGTTTTATCGTCTTTACACAGTAACATGAACTGGAGGGAGGGGTCCTGCTACCTGAGTGGATTCTGTCAGGTGAGTCTGTTTTTTCACCCTTTGTAAGAACTCTTACTTTTAATTTTATTTCTCTTATTCATTAATTCACCAAAGGGTGGCAGCAGTGTAGACAATAATAGACTGTAAGTTTATATTTGATTGAATTTTGTATTAAATCCAAACCCACTAAGACTCTAATTGGATTATAAATGGATGTAACAGAAACTAGAGAACGTGAGTTAGCAGCTAGATATATTACACAATTCTTACTTTAAAGAAATCAATTCAGTGCAGCTCAGATTGTTAAATTAGCCACACTCTCCCACACAGTTTAATAGGAATACAAAGTAAGAGACGGACTTTTTGTCTAATTTTAAGCAGAGTTTCCACCCGCAGCCAAGGCCATCGTGTCAGACTGTCCTCTGTCTTTGCACTTTGTTTTGTGCTCTGCTTTAATACTTACACAGGGAGTCTAAGTCATGCGAACAATAAGTCCTTTCTCTAATTTCCCCACTCAATGACTTCATGAGCGAACGGCTAATGCATCATTCTTCTCATTGACTAATGCCCCGGTTCATTTTGTCCTTTCCGCTTTGCCGTCGCCCGCCGTGCAACACTGATTAATGCCATCACAGCAAATTAGATAGCCGAGGAACAACATGTTTATCATTTTCGAGCATTAAGAAAAGTACTTTCTTGCTTCATTTCCTTCAGTGCGTTCAAAGCAGTGGGCACATCAAGGTGATGTATGTATGTGTGGTACAGAGGGGAAAATATTAATTGGAATATAGCTGGAGATGTGGCCTTTCGTCTAAAGGTTGTGAGACAGAGGACAAGAGCTGAGGGTGAGGGACCAAGTAAGGATGTCGTTCTTTACTGTACACACACACACACATTGAAACTGACTGATTGAAGTGTGTAAAGCCTGAAAGTTGACACCAAGGTTTTCAGAAATAGCGGAGAATTTTCCGAACATTGTCATCCTCGACTGCAGCAAGAGGTCATTTAAATGAATTTTGGAACAAAGATGGCTGAATTTCCAAAGTCATGTTTGGGACACAGCAAACTTACAGTATCAGTACCTACGGTATCATTACGGGAGGGAAAATTATTTATTTGTGCACATGAACAGGGAAAGAGACGGGAGAGCAGCGTCCATCATTACACATTTTCTAGAGCTATTAACATCAGGCTAGCTCTTTTTAAATGACAAAATGTCAGCAGGTATGCACTATAATACAGCGTATATTCATGATTATATCACAGCAAAATAAAGTTGATCTTGGCATCTTGAGAACACGTCCACTCGTCACTAGATGCCAAACAAGATTGACATGTACCACCTGTCACAACTACAACTGCAGACATTGCTTCCCTTTGAGGGGTCACGAGCCAAAAAGGTTTCTGGAAATGCTAGTGTAGAGCACTGATAATTAAGACTCATCTGTCACGGGTTTCTCAGGTTTTTAATGAATCGAGACTGATCACATGGTACAGACTACAGCAGCATATACAGTACACTAAAGACACAATTCCTCCTTTAAAGTGTCTGGAGCAACACCTGCTGTAAAAAGAACAACTTAATTTTAAGACTCTGTGAAGCTACAGGCCAGACAAGAGCAACACTGACCCCAAGACACCTTTAACTTTACACATTTGATCCATTGATGTTATAAAAATATTGATTAGTATGGTTTAAATGTGTGCTTTGTTTTGTTTTTGTGATTGTCACAATGAAAACGACCCTGTATACATTACTAATTACCTGACATCTTTTGAACATTTTTATCGAGAGCTGTTTACGACCCTGAACATGTTTGCCGTGTCTGTTTCAGCTGCTTCCGTTCATTTTGCTTTTTCCTAAATAAGCAAAGTGGAGCACCTTGAAAATCTTGATAGCCCAATGAGTTACAATAGCAGCCTCAGGTATTGACAGAAAGGGAGCAAGTACTCAGATATTCTCATATCATTTTCATCCTCATATCATGCTGAGAACGTACCCTGGCATTGGTATGTTCTTACCCAATGTTCCCTCTCCCGGGCTGTATATCACATCATAAAGAATACATAAACCCCTTTCTCTAAAAAAACTACCCAGTCTCCAAGGCATCAGTGCCTAGCCCTGTTCTCTAAGTCTGAACAGAAAGAGAGCTGAAACAAAGAACTTTCCTTAGAACGAAGAAGAAGAAAAACAACGCCGCTCAAACAAAACAAAAATGGAGAGACAATGCTAATAACTGTAAAATATGAATGGTGACTTGACATATTTGCAAATGCGCTGAGAGGCGCCCTACTAAATGCGATGAAATGGGAAACCAATGGCATGGAAGAAAGCGGTTGTGGGCCCCCATCTCTTGCCATTAGATGTTCAGTGGAAGCTGTCAACAGAAGGCGCATTTGCCTGCCAAGCTCCCTCTCTGACTGAGCTCTCTGCCTGCAGCACGCCCCAAGCTCCTCTTTGACTCAAAGGGTTCATTTCACTTCTTTTAGCCTCATTCGCATGTGGTGCTACACAAAAACCCGGCTTGCTCGCAGCCTGCCTCTTGTGTGTGTGTGTGTGTGTGTGTGTCAATTTGCGTGTCTGTGTGTGTCTTCTTGTGTTTGTGCATATGCCTGTGTGTGGGTGGGTGGATGGGTGGGTGTGTGTGTACGCTTATGCATTAGTGCACACGTACATGCATGTGTGTAAATCACAAGGTGATATCAGCCTCCTCGCTATTTGCACTTACAGCTGAAAAGCAGCAGTGACAGGAACAGGGAAAGAGAGCAGAGGGCAGCGTCCATCATTTCACATCTTCTACCGCTGTTAGCATTAGCATAGCTCTTTTTCACTGAAGAAACACAGATCGGGTATTTTGATAACAGACATTTCTTCACTTTGAAGGGCCACAGGCCAAAGAGGTTTGGAAATACTGGCACAGACTATTGACTGATTAGGTCTACATGGTCTAGACTAAACTAGCATACGCAATGAGGAAACAATGGCACCCTTCAAGGCACAAAAATGTAAGAATGTGAAGCATTTCACATAGAGCCTATTAATCGCTTTGTGTTGCCAATGTGTGACGTTATTGTAACATAACTTTAAAAATGAGACGCTGACTCTTTCATAGCATTTAGCAGCCTGTGGATTAATTTCAGTGTAAAAGACTCGGGACAGTTTTTCTAGGAAAATCCAAAGGATGTGATGTTTGTGCGTGCTCTTTGCGTTGCCTCTTTTTCACGACTGCACTAACGTTGTGCAGCACTAGCTAATGTTAGCTTAGAAATGGAGTCAACAAACAACCCACCACAACAGGGAGTCCAACAGTCCAAAGTCAAAGCTAACATTACTGAAAAGCAGGTGAATACTGTCATATTGTGGTTTTAGCTGGCTGCTAACATTAACTTGCTTGCTAACGTGGCTAACTAAGCTTAGCTTTCTGAGTAGATATGTTAGTTGACTAGCTTGCCAAATTACTTCACCAGCTAATGCGATCCTTGAAAAGCTACTAGCTTGTGTTTTATGACAAACGGTGTTGATTTTTATCAACAATAAATGATGTTACAGTACAAACCGAGGGTGTACAACCAACACTTGCTTTCCACTAGCCCAGAGCGGCGCAAGGCAGTGGCAACCAACTAGCTAAATGCGAGCTAATATTAGCCAGCTAGCTGTAGCTTGTTCTGGTGTTGGTTTCTTTGTAACATTAACTGATAAAGTAATGGAAAGTTACTATCATGGAGCCAATGGTTCAAATAGAAAGACGAACTTTACAGTTTGTTGAGTTATTCTAAATTGGTAATTTATTTTTCAGCATTCTGTGTAAATTTTAGCGTTCAGTGTAAGCAGCAGGATGCTAACTGCAGTTCACTCAACCACTAGTGTCATTAGTGATGAGGATTATCTGAAATTTCCATATAGTAGCTTTAAAGTGTCGAAATAATAGCGACACTTGCAGTGTAAAGATAAACTTTTTCATATCGTTGCAGCTGAGCTTGTTGCCTTCATCAGTCTCATATGACATTAACATTTATTATTAAAAATAACATGGAAATAAGATGTTTAAGAAGTTCAAAAGACCCAGCATGGAGTTCAACAAAAAATACTTCAGTGGAGACAAAATATTCTTTAAAAAGGTGTCTAATTTATACCTTTGGACCTATTTGACTGTAAAATCCACTAACTTAAATATAGATATATGGTGAAACTAATTCTTTGGTGAGCGCTTGATCTTATTTTTCATTCTGCTTGCACACTTATATTCAAGCAAAATGTGACACCAAAAAAACCCAGAAGATGCAGAGTATGTTTTCCTAAATATGCTCACACGCTTTCAAAAGCTGTGGCTCAAGAAGATGCTAATCGCCACAGGTAACAGCTCAGAAAATGTGGATAAAGGTGAGCAAAGATAAAAATGGGAAGCTTGAGTACATGAAGTACTAAATAAGTACAAAAGCTAAACTGCAGTGTTTCTACTGGTATTTTTTACTATCCCGTTTTCTTAATGATCCGATGTCACTGAATACATTACCAGACTTGTTTCGTTAAATCAAGAATTTAAACAGATAAGCTCTCAGGACTGTGAAACAAGCGACATTTTTTTGAAGCGCATGACTTCATAACGCTGTGGCTGTCCTCTGGCCAGTCTCTCTGGCTAGCAGCCCAAGGGTCGGACCAGTGGAGTGGAAGTTGAAGAGGGCTGTTTGAACGTAATAGGTTTTGACTGGCATGTGTTACTTGCTTCACTGCACCATTGATTGAGCGCTTGTTTGCTAAATCACTGCTGGTTTCCCCTGTCTGGTAGGCCTGTGACACGTGTGGTGTGTGGTCACTTCAGCTCGGAGAGAGACAGAGAGGAGCGGGTGCAACCCCGGCGGCCAAAAGAGGACGCCGGTTAAAAAATGACAAGAAGAAGGACGGAAAATAAGAGAGGCAGAAAAAAGGTGATTTATCAGTTTCACTTCCCTTTCCATGAAACTCACCAACACAGGACAGCTGGATTCCTCGAACACTTCGGTGTTTCCTTCATGGGCACTCAGCATAACACCCCTCCTCCTCCTCCTCCTCCTCCTCCTCCTCTTCCTCTCTCCCATTTCACTCCCTCTCTGCCCCCACCCCCCTTGTTTCAGACATGCTTTTTACAGCTCGGAGGATGTGGCAGTGGAGGGAGGTTGGGTGTCATGGGTCAATGTCACTCAGCCAGCCGTCCACTCAGCGCATGTGGAACGCTGAGATGAGACCTCCCAGTGGCTGAATTTTCTTCCATTTTCCAAGATAACAGCACACCCTAACTGATAAGCCATATTCTACTGATGGAAAACTGACAGGAAGTTCAGTTGTTTTTGCAGTTTTTCCAGTGCAGACAGTTCTCACTGGTTTGAGAAATCACGAATTCAAGCATGAAGGCATGATTTGTTTTCATCAGGCATTATTAATAACAAGACGGCTATTAACTGTTCCAGAAATGTGTGTGAAAGTTCATTCAGTGCTTACGGCTCGTGGTGGACACTGGGACTGGGCCCAGTCCTCTGAAGGACACAGCTCTGTGAGTCCTTTTCAGTCTGAAAGTTTATAGACTAAAATCATTAAATAGGTGATTGGCCCACAATGGACTGTGCTGAGCGCTACAAAGGAACATTGGGGGTGAAATCCAAATTTGAAGGAGACTAATGACATATTGGCCTTGAAATCAAGGTTTCTAAGGATGCAGCCTTCAGTCATGACCACTGCAACAACACGGTTCTGTGTCTTCAATCTGATTTCGCATTAATTGCGATTGTAGCTTCAGTGCAAAGCTTCACGCTGTATAAACGGAGTGGACGGTTTAGATTTGCGTCACTCACCTCAGGACTTTTGCAAAAATTGCAATGGAAGATTATCCACAGTTTAAAAAGAATCAACATCTCTGAAATGATTCTCAGTGTAAAACTAAATGACATAGTGGATTGCTGCTCCTTTATAGCCAATCGCAGCATGGCTCTCTGTTGTTGCCATGAAATTTTGTAGGATGAATCCTGATGATTTTGTTGATCTCCTGACTTTTTCCTCGCAGGTCAGATATTTCATTTATCCTGTGAAATTTCTCAACATTTGCAGTCTTCCTGGTTCGCGGTTGATGAATCCTAATGGCTTTTCCATTAGCACTTCACTGAGCTTGACACTGTGTGTTTTAGTGATCTGTCTCATGAACAGCTGGATGGACTGCAGTGAAATTGTTTGGTCTAATACTCTGTGTTAAATCCTCATTAGCAAACGTCTGCATGCTTACAAGCCAAACTGCATAAACGTGGTAAACATCATATATTGTTAACATCAGCATGTTAGTGTTGTTATTGTGAGCATGCTATCATGCTGATGTTAGCATTTAGCTAAGTGCCTAAGCACAGCCTCACAGAGCCTCACAGGCTGTAGACACTGACGGGTCAATTTCAGGCAGCAGCTGCTTTCTAGATGGCTAAAGTTTGGCATTTTGAATTAATATCAACATGTTGAAGTTATAACCAGGTGAAAATTCTGTGCTGTTCTATGAAAGGCTGTGGCACAAACCGTAGTTATTTTACATCATTCTCCTCTATTTCCCTCTCTAATTTCAGATAGGTGGTCGAACATACCACAGCTAGCCGACCCAGCGCCTGGAGTCCTCCACCCCGCCATGGGAAGACTTGGCGAGTAAACAGTGTCTTTGCTGATTACAGTGCCTCTCTCTCTGCAGCCCAAGGTAAGCTAAAACACTTTGATCTGCTATTGATTGTCTGCCTCCTCCTCCTCAACCATACGCCCTCTTTCCTCGCTACTGTTAAAACATAGGTGAGTCAGCCTGAGGCCCGAGGCACTGAAGCAGAAACCAGCGGCACGCTGCTGTGTTTCTAATGCTGACCACCGAGGTTAATTGGTATCCTCTCTGTGGTGTAAAAATTAGAACTGTGCAGGGAAAGCTGAGGAGCTGTCTACAGACGAAGACACAGATACGGCCTCAAATACAGAAGACCCTCAGAATGATGCCACCTGGCCTGAGCAGCGCCATTGGATTGCATTTGTCTGACCTTAGATCCATAAAGCAATAGACTGGTATGTGTGGAGGCGAGCAGAGGGCAAAGACCAAACAACTACAACATTAGATGAAAAAATCGAAATAAATTGAGCCTCCATGCAGGTGCATCATGTTATTCAAGAGCCAGTCATCACACTGTTTTTATAAGATTTTAAAACACGATGAAGCAATTAGAGTAAATAGCTAAAAGTTGGTTAGCTGGCGCCCTTTTGAAATTGCAGGTGCATAACAAAAAAACGCTGAATTATTTAACAGGACGATTCAAAAGAATGATTTAAAAAATCCACCGGAACATTGTTGTGGAGTTGAGAAAGTTTCCTGATTCATGCTAATGGCTTCTTCAGGGTGGATATCAGCAGGGAATCCCTGGCCTCTGTCCCTGTGGAGATGCCATGCTGCCTCCAGACGGATGAGAAAGTGGTTAAAGCTCAGAGAGCACTTTAATGTTATTTTCATTTACAGCACAAACATTTAACATATGTTCACATTTTTTCCTAACAGGTGAAATCTTCCAGTCTTCAGAAGAGCTACCAAAGCTTCAGTAAGGAGCAGAAAGTAGGATGAAGCTGTTGAGAGGAGGTCAGAGTGGAGGGATGGATGTACTCAGAGCGTCGATTTGACACAAGGTACGGCAGCTTGTGTCCAAACATCTCTCCCCGACAATAACCATGACCGCCATCTTTTGTTAAACTGAACTTTCAGTTGCTTTAAAACGAAAATATACCTTTAAGTATCAAATGCTCCTCACCTGTAGGCTATAGCTCGCGCCTTGCAAACCAAAAAAGTGTTAAAACATATTGAAATTTCATAGAAGTTTCCCAAATCATCATAATCCACTTCTCGGCCGTTGATCTGCATGTTCGATGTTTTCCAAGCGCTCACAGTTTAGGACCCCTCAAGAGAATCAGAGGGCTCACGAGATGATCACTTCAACAAAAGCTGAAAGTCTCCATACTGTTTAGTTTTTTTTTATACTCTCTCCTTTTTGCTCATGAATCACTGGATAATTACATCTTCAAACCCCCAAAATGTGGTCAGATAAAACGATCTGATGAGGAAAAATCACCCCCTTTTTTGCCACCTGTACATAGCTTCTATTTCAGTCGCAGATGAGGACGTTCTGTGTCTTCTTCACAACGCAGCTAACTTCTGTGCAGCTCCGGTGCTTCCTTATAGCTCCAAAGCTCAGCTGGAAGTAAAGCACTTAGCGATTTATCGGTCAAGCAAAGGAGCAAGTCCACACTTTGGAGCCCACTCTGGCAGTGAGTGTCTGAAAATCAGAAGATTATGAAATGAATGGTTATGAAAGACGCTGACAAACAAGCTTGTTGAGGTATTACAATTAAAACTCAGTGCGGGGTCTGTACGGACAGCAGAGTAGTTACTAAGTGCAGCAAAGCTTCAGGCACACAGCAGAAGACAAATACAACAGCAGCAACCAACTCCTTATTTGTACTTCATATCCATGTTTTGTTAGACGCTCCCATCATTTTTTCCAGCCCTTGAAGCTATGCAACGAAACCGCAGAGCAGGACCCCGAAGGGCCGAGGCCAGATGAAGGAATTAAGGAATCAATCAAAGCACCGGTAGCACTGAGCTGAAGCAGAGACCTATCCAATATTTTGGTTCTGCTTGACGTCGGGGAGTGATTTAGTGGCTTCAGAGTGCTAAGTGTCATGTTCCCACACTCTCCTAACCTTAATGAGAAAGTGTGGAAAAGAAGTCACTATGTTTTCTTTTTTTTTTTGCCTTGTGCGGCACGTCTGTTTCATTTCTCTCACACCTCTTCGTGAGAGAGGGGGTGCAGCTGTGAGATGATGAAGTTTCAGGGAAAGGTGGATGTGCCATCCATTACAGGAGGTGGAAAGGTGCAGATAAATCACCTTATCAGCCCTGCTTTCTCCCCACTGAGCTGAGGGAGCAGAGCAAGGGGGAAATCCATCAACCTCCACAAATGGGACATGACTCAGAGATCACTCTACCTCTATACTGGGTCTGTACATACCTTACCCTGGCTTTATCATTGTATTATAACTCAAAGCAGCTTCCATGGAGGCTCAGGTGGACATCATCATAGAAGATGCAAAAAACATCCAGTGGAAATTTCAAATCCTCAACAAAGTACCCTCAAGTCTGTCAGGGCAGAAAACCTGGATTATACATCAAATCTGCCCGGATTACTGCTGATGTTGCCTTCTGGATGTGGAAATGTTGAATTAATCTTCCAAAAAAAAAGCATCCTCTATTAAGTCAGATAGTAGAGGGATGAAACATGGTGGAGAGAGATGGAGCACAGGTCACAGACTTGGCTTTTTGTCTTTGGCATCACATCCAAACCCGATCAGCAGACACAGATTCTACTAAACTCAGGGTTAAGATCAACATAATGACGTTTTTTATGTCCGGTGCCAACATTTCCAAAATATTTTCTTTGAACAATGTCTGTGCTTGAAAAATATGGCATGGTTAATGTTGGGGATGGACAAACTTTACTGAAGGTACGGTTAGCTTTTGGTTAGGGGTCCACCGTCCACCACCATCCTGACGTCCACGTCCATGTTTAATGGTCACACATCACTCAGTAACATTAACAATAACAATGAAAACTACCTTAAAAAGAGGTTTTTAATTACAGAATCCAAATACCCCAAAACACACGGTATCAAAAATGTCTTTTATAATGAAAATCTGAGCTCAAACTTTAAATATCTCTATTTAAAAAAGCGAGTTAGGAGATTTGATCGGCGTTTCCCTCCTCATGTTAGTTGCTTTGCTTTCATGAATCACTTCCTTTGTCCGCACATCACGCATTTAGTTTTTTCCTGATGTCATTTTTATTTTCCTGTTTTTAGTCTCAGGGCTCTGTGGTGTAACAGGTTAAAAAATGTGGTCTGACACTGATGCTGCATCTACACGAGTGCCTGAAATCAATCATCAGTGAAGCAGAAGCAGGTTCTGCAGCATCATCATTTATTTGAAAAATCTCTTTCTCTCACGCTTTTGCACTGCTTCTTCTTCTTCTATTTGTCTTTTCCACCTCAATATGTGGGTGTCTTCTCTTTTCACGGGAGGTTCCTGTCCGTGTTTTTGAGGAACAGGTAGATGAAAACATGCATAGACACAGAACAGCAACACGCGTTCAGCATAACAGATCAATGTCATCTATCTGCTTCATTATACACTCAATGCTGTTTTCCTATGATCTTCCACAACTCAGCATAGGCATCCACAATTACGCTACACTGAAAACCTATGGCTCCCCATACAAGGTTGCTAAGCAACAATAATGACAGTGACCTTTTAGAAATCAGTGGGATATGTACCACCAGTGGAAAAGGACTACAGCAGACTTGTGGGGCCTCGGTGTTTACCTCAGCTCATAGACTGAGACGCAAGACACACCCTCACATAACATCACGCAAAGGCACTAAGCGCATTTTTGCCCTTGAGGAAACCAGAGGAGTTAGCATTTCCCCGCTAGCTCTGAGTGTAGTACCTTGTCACCACACCCCCTTAATGTAAGAGCAGTCTATTGGTATTCAGCTGCACAGGTATCTAAGAAAGCAAAGCCTTTTAAACATCTTAACCGCTGTTTGTTCTGTCTCTAGAGGGCACGTGCGGTACACTGGGGGTTTGGGAATAGACAAGGAGAATTGCAAATTTGTTTTGCCAGCTACATGTGCTCAGTAATTCCACGCCTGCTGCATTGTAGCAGGGGCTGTTAGATTTCTACATAAACACGCACAAAGGTGGGATGTTTTGTTTAATTCTTAGAAGATTTGGGATGTTTAGTTATGATTAATGACTGCTCCACAGGAGAAACGCCATGCAGGCAGGAGATGTGTTGTTTTGTTGTTGTTGTGTTCCCTCTGAACAGCGACAGCAACAAGAACACATGTAACAGGTTCTTTTTATTTCATGTCAGAGTGACATCAGGTGTCTGGATTGAGGCCTTTAGCCATGCAGGTCTGTGTCGTGACATTATTATGTATGTGTATCTTAACTCTCAATACTGTAGCTGTTAGTATTTTGCAGTACAAGTTTCTGATGCCTCACTTAAGTTCAGCACAACAGGGAACGGTCTAAATGAAAGCAGAACAAAGTTCCCCAGGCGGGAAGTGTAAGAGAACAGGAAACCTTCTCTGTGTCTGTCTCTTAAGTCCTGGGCATGCATCTGAATGACAAACCTGTGTGTCTGTCCCCCTTTTAAGAAATCCTTTACAAGTGGTGAGACACCAGGGCCTGGCTTGTGGAGGCTGTATATTTCTATTCATAATTGATGACCCGGACCCAGACAGACAGCACACTACACATGTAATATGGATTCACTCTTGGTTTCAGATGCATGCCCTCATCTGGACTTGACTCTGAGCCATCATTGTGTGTGGAGGGGGAGCGGAGAGGGAATGGTGTGTGTGTGCGCGAGAGCGTGTGTGTGTGTGCGTTTGCATGTGCAAGTGTGTGCATGCGCATGTGTGTGTGTGTGATGTGCTTGTTGCAGCCCAAAATGTAATGGACCCGACCTTGTGTTTCCCAGATTCAGCTCGGTTTGTGCTTTTGACTGCTAATTCCTGGTTTGGTTTTCCAATTTTTAGCTTTTTTGAAATATTGCTTTGATTTCTTTCTTTTTGTTCTGCACTTTTTGGCTCCCGTGCACCTGACGACCCTCACAATAGATAGACCCACAGTGGTTTGGCTGCTACCTTTGTGGATTCCTGGCGACTAATTGATCAGGTATCCGAGTCCTGGGGCGTTTGTTTGCTCTCACCTTACTGCTTTCCCTGATTTGAGTGGAAGGTTCATTTGACAGCATCTTGTATTTTCTAATCCCTGGTGGCTTGTTTGGCCTCGCGTGTGATGATTGAGTAGGAATCTATGAGTCTTACCGCATGTAATTGTTCCGTGGTGCTAAATTTGTAAGAGAGATGAGAAGAAATGTTTGGCTGACGGGTTTTCAGCATAGCAGGCCAGGCTCAGCTCTAATTGTTGATAACAGACAGAGGTCATGTGTACAGAGAGGAGTGATGTAGCCTGTTATTAGCCAGGCTGACAACCAGACAGACCTTACGTGTCATCGGTCACATGAGGATGCTCAGCCAATAAGCGTTGTTGTGCTTTCATGCTAGGTCGCTAGCAAGGATGTGTGCAAAAGAGATGGACCAAGGGTTGTTCTAACTTTTCTATTTATTCATAAAACCACACAATCATGAGGATTTCAGATCTTCATGGTCATTGTAAATTTAGCTGCACTTCCACTAGTTTATCCCTGCTGGTGTTAAGTTGTTGCGCTCCCTTACAGGAAGAGAGACTTGCAGGGCATCTCGCTTGTTCATGTCCCCTAAAAACCAAGTGACACCCAAGACGCTTCTTTATGTTCATGTTTTTCAGCTCTCTGTGCTTTGCACCTGAATTTGTCAGGTTTAATGCAGCATAAATGCTGGTTCTGGACCATAGACCCGTTTTGGTGATACAAATGAGTGCATGAGCACAGGAACGCAGGTGGTTTTTTGCAGTTGATGCGTAGAGTTCAGGTATAAATGAGTGAGCAGTCCACAGCAAATCACAGGATATGAGGATGGCCATAGATTTATGGTTTCAGTTGATGGTAATTTTATCACTTTTTGTCCTGTAGTTGTGTAATGAGTCACTGGAGCCTCCGTTTGACGGAGACTGTCAGTCCTCGGCTCTCAGCCGAAGTTCACAGAGGGCAGAGTTCATACCCCAGGTTCCCATAGCAACATATGACATGTCACCCTCAAACAGAAACTCCCTCTCAATCCTCCGTAATGGATTTGACCTCTGAACTCTGTCCCTTACCGCCTCTCAAGCTGACACATAGCCGAGTGTGAAGCCCTACCGGCTGTAGCCTGCAGCCGTGTCCGCCTCGCCATCCCTGCCACAGAGGGGTTAATGATCGGCTCTGCGGTGGCACCTGTCGTCTGATTGGACGGGCTTACACGTAAGGTGACTGTCACTGCTTAAAAAAAAAAAAAAAACAATCTAAATGATGACAAAAAGTAAAAGAAGACTTCTTTTGCAGCTGTCACGGTTGTGGTTGAATCATAATCTTTGCCGGCTGAGCCTGACTCGCTGCGACCTCACACAGGTTCCCTGTCATCGTTATGCAGCTTCACCCCGCTGTAGCCAATCCCGTTCTCCAGCCAGCCTCGCCTGCTGCATTATTTATGAGCACTAATCAGGATCCCAGCTCTGGTGTGCTAGCCACCCTACCGGTAACATCACTTCCCTGACCCGACCCTGCCTGTTTCCCCACAGCATTAACGCGTGTTTACGCTAACGCCTGCTCATTAGGCCTAACTATGCTAGGCCAGAGCCTGCTGCCTGAGCCGGAGCTGGGGGCCTTTTTAACATGCTCTAACCAGCCCAGGCATCCCCCTAATGGGGTACAGAGAACAGCTACGTGCTAATCTCAAACAACAGGAAAAAGCAACACTGGTAGCTACTATACATAGAGGTAGGTTACTGGGAGACGTGGCCTGCGAGGACCTGCGATCAGGCTCCATTATTGTTGTAATTAGCGCGCCTCGGTGGAGCCCGGGCTCCCAGGCAGCATGCCTCGACCTCCCTGCCTCTCAGTCTGTTTACAGCCAGCCAAGGCAACAGAGAAAGGGCAGGGGGCCGGCCACACGGCTCGATGCCTCTGTTCAGCTCCAGCAGCAGCACAGCTGTTTGTTCATTTGAAGCGTGGACACAGGAGGGTTTTCATTTCTCTGCTGTCCTGCGCTATTCAAATGTTTATTCTACCTGCAGAAACAGGCAAACTAAATGGCCAAGGAGGTCCGGGTGGGGGGGGAGGGGGGGGGTCAGAAATAGCGTTCATGTTTTTGATCAGTTATTCTGAAAGACTGCAGTAATTAGCCAGTGTACATCAATCAATGTCAAGCCTGTAAAAACGAAGCACTGGAATTACCTGGTATCATTTAAAGTCTGGAGCTATCTGAAGGTGCGTGCACCCCTGTGAAATCATGCATGAGCCTGTTGTGCTGCCGAGTGTTGGGTCTCTACCTCCTCTCTCCGACTTATCATTCACATTCAGCTTCAACCTTTCAGCAACCCGCCTGCTCCCCTCACATTTACCCCAACCCTTTGCCCCCCCCCGTCATCAAGAGGCCACCCCCTGGTGCAACACCCATCCCCTGATCACCAATTAGCAGGGCCGGTCCCTTTCCCTGCGCGGATGCAGAGGTGGAAGCGTGGAGAGGCAGAAAGGTAGAAAGGCGCTATCAGGGCAGTGTGAGGTGGAGGTCCCATGAAGGACACGGCTCCCTGGGTGGCTGAGCGATGAGCAGGGGAGCGTGAAGGGCTGAGGCAGGTCTTTCCCACAGACCGTCAGTCCTTCAGTCAGCCCGTCAGTGTTGCAATGCTGAAGCACAAACTGCAATCAGACAATTCGACCCTTTCTGCTCGCTTTTCATCTCTTTTCAGCCACCTTTTCCTCATGAAGACATTATAATAATGTGTTTTTCTTTGTATGCAGTTCCTGCACGTGTGTGGTGCTTGTTTTTATGTCAGTCTCCATCTGAGCCCGGCCGCTCTGGCATCATTTTGATTAAGATAAAACGCTGTTCTCTGTGTGCGAACGCTGTGTAGGATCAGCCTCGCCTCTCTGTGGCCTTCCCCAGCGCTTCTCCTCGTTGTCTCACTTCATTCCCTCTCTTATTGTATCTGATAAGAGACCCCGTGTTGCAGTTTGGTAATGAAGCCTGTGTTAGAAGAGCATCACCGCCGGGCATTCGGGCCCCGCACACCTCAGAGAAGTGCGCATATCGATCTTATATTGTTTCCTTGAACCTGGCTGCCTCGGCGTACCTCGCGCTCTCGCTGCACTGCATCTCAGTTCGCTGTGGTCTAATGTGCTGTCATGAAAAGCGGCAAGTGAGGTGTTGCCGTGTGTGTTTGTGTGTGTGTGCTCTCACATATATGCTTGCTTTGAATTTATCTGCACACTCCAACACAAGAAGAAACACTCTTTCAAATTCCATCACCATGCTTTGGTTATTTGTTAATTTCAGCTTGTACCAAATCATTAAAAAAACGAACCGATGTAATATTTATAAACAAGAAACTTGTTTTACATTTTGATTTTGACCGAGAATGCAATTTGTTAATGTTGCTGCATGGACAGCATTAAAGCAGAAGTATACATAATTTTATACCAAACATAATTATGCAGTGAAGTCTACAGCAAACCCAATAAATAAACTATAATGCTAAATATTTGACAGAATACTAATAATTGTAATATGCATTCATAATGAACTACAGGCATTCTTATAAATAAATGAATGGGAGGTCCAGTAACATCAGGGCAATGTTATTCTAGATGCAGCCTGTTTACATGAGGCCTAATCTACTCATTCACACAGGCTGTGTGTGTTTTTGTGTCCCTTTTTGCATTAGAAAGTGAGAGAGATCTAAAGGGCTAAAGCGCCATCTGGTGGCGATGTAACACAGTGCCGTGTGCTGAAATGGGTATCCATCTGTGCACTGATGATCCTTCATCACTGGGTCAAGATATAAATGCAGAGAGCGAGTTGAAAATGGCTCTGAAAACTCCTCAAACAGTCACATACAGCGGGGCTTTTTTGTTCAAATGAGCAAAAGCTGAAGCCACATTTGTCCCAGAGAAAACTTTCTCAATTTTTCAGTCAAGCAAGAGTGCGTTGTTTTAGATTTTACATCGCAAAAACTCTTCACAATGAATTCCTCGTGCGAACTCCAAAGCAAGTCTGTCACGTTTTGGCATCACAACAAGAGCTGAAGCTCATTTTGTTTGCAACCTATCCAGTGGAGCCTGTCCACGCTCTTTACCGCAATTCTTTGTACACAAAAGATTTGCAGTAATGCATGTAGAAAGGGCTCGCTGTTCTGTCCTCTCTAATTGGCGCTGTCAGGCGTCCCTTCGCCGGCTTGTTTCACAGTCTGATCGGATAACCCAGTCCACATGAAGAGAGGAGTGAAAGACAGCCTGAGCTAAGTGGAAAAAAAACAGAAGAATCAAAAAAAAAAGGGTGGTTAGGAGGTGGTGAGCTGCTTAAGAATGATCAACTGCCAAGCAGACGACAGGCTGCGCTTCCTTTTATACATAAATAGTTGCCTTTCACTCGGTATCTCTGCAAACAATCGCTGATCAGAGGTGTGTAAGCAGGTGGAGGGGGAGGGACTCTAATGCAACATGACAAAAGTGCTACTTTGATATTGCTGATATCATTACCCTCGTTAGGAGGTAAATGCCGCTGATAAGATAGAATGGGAAAGTAGACATGGAAGGCCTGCTTTTAAGTGCAGGGAGGAGCGTGATAAGTGAAGAGGAGAATTCAGAAAAGCCAGCTGATCTCCTTTAGTCTGTCTCTTCCCACTAAGCCGTCAGTCTCTCTCAGTCCAGTTTACTCATTTAATATGACCTCAGTGTTTCACGTTTTCATATATCGCCACTGTGCACGTGCTCTTCACCAGCACCGCTCCTGCACGTTTGTGTGCACGTGCACGCCGGCGTGTGCGCGCGCAACAGGAATACCTGTGTTACAGTCAAAAGAAGTAACTTCAGAAGTCAAGTGTATCGTGTTGCCGGGATCTTCTTTGTGGTGACAACAGTGATTAATAATGGAAAGCAGATGTTGGCATCTCGAGCTGAAATTTTCATGAAACTTCGCTAAGGTGATTAAAGTGTACGTCTTCCTCAAGTCACTCCGAGTCTTTTAACTCCGCTCTCTGGGGAGTGGCAACAAATCATGGTTGAGACAACACGTCAAATCACAGAGAATCTTATGCATGTCAGGAACAAACATTTTTTTTCTCCCCCTTTCTGAATTTTGAATTCCCTCTCTGTTCATTGACGCCTACAAACACAGACAAAGTTTGATTATTTTACAGCATTTTACACTTCTTATAATTTCTCTTTCATATTTTTTATCTCTGGTTGATTTTAGCTGTTTGCTCACTCCCAGGAAGGACGTGCCTGGAAGAGCAGGCCTTGAAAACGGGATTTCTTTCACTTTTTTAGGCCAATTTTTGCCAGTTGGATTAACTGCAGAGACATGTGTGACATGTAAATGATTTTCAGTATTTCAATAAGTGTTTATTAATGTTTTACTTTTATTTGGTTGTGATGGAGACGTGTCCAAACAGAGTCTCAGTCGCAATAGGTTCAGCATCTAAATCTAAAATCGTGCAGAGACCTTTATCAAATTATTTCAGCACCACGTGGAGATGAAGAAACTCGACTTGCAGCGTGCCAAACGCCTTCTGCTGTGAAAGTGATCTATATTTCAGAGGAATTTAATGACATTTCTATTTTCTGCTCTCAGAAAGGATTCATCCCTATATTTTTTTGTAGGGGTGGATAAATGCATTTGCAGCTTCCGCTCAGCAAAGTTTATTTATATCTTAGGGATGCATTTAAGAGCCCGGGCTGCTGTCACAGGGAGATGGCTTCGCTCACTTCGGATTGCGAGGTGCAAATGTATGAAAAAAGGCTCGGGCTGGAGATTCAGCGCAAAGTAGCCGGGAGTGTTGTGGCAGCAGAAATATCAGATCGCTTAAATGCTTTCTCAAACATTTCTTCAAGAGGCACCGGGATCATCTTTTATCTCTCTATCTGTCTCTATCCTTCTTCCATCCGTCCCTCGATTTTATCTCCCTCCATCCCTAAAATCACGCCTCACCTGCAGTGCCTCGTTTCCCTCTGCGCCCTCCTGAGATACCCGTGGATAAACAATGCCAGTGTCGTGACGTTAATGAGGTTAATGTGACTTTAGCATTTATTTCTCTTACGTCTCCTCTCCTGTACGCTCACTCTCAGGTCATACTTACCAGTACAGGTGTGTTGTATTTTATTTAATTTCTTTTAGGAAAGTGTCACACAAATCCTCAACTTCAAGAAGAATTCTGATGATGTTCCTTTCTTCAGGTGTTGTTTGTGTATCTAAAGCTTCTTATTCCTCTTGGCCAAAGGCCTCAAGTGCTGTATCTTCATTTGATTCAATCCCACAAATGCTGATGTGAATGTACAAACACACCAAATGTGTTTTAATCCACTGCTGAAAATAGTCCCCAGCATTGAGCAGTGTGTGCTGAAAGCTCTTACAGGATTTTTTTAATTAAACTGTATATTTCAGACTCATTTGTAAAGGTTCACATCTCTGGAAGAAGCCATTAGGTTGTGGGGTCGAGTGCCGCAGACAGTGCTGAGAGACAAACTAATGCATTGCTGATGGATGTCAGTGAGATAAAGAAGGGTTGTGTCCCTCTTTGTCCTGCTCTGCAACACTAAAACACTGCGTCAATCACACAGTTTCACACTCTGAATGAGTCTCTCTTTAGAGCAAAACCTTTACCTTTCATAACTAAATGCACAGGTAACACATATTTACCTGGAATATTTAACTTTGCTGTATTTAAAGGATTTTTCTTGTTTCTTGTGTCCAGAACAGTTCGTCTAATTCAGTTGTACACAGCGACATCTGAAACTGCAGTGAAGCTTTATTTGCAAGAAGAAAACTATAGATTATTATCTTTAAAGATGATACAGAAGGCTTTCAGATCTTTGGCTGATGAAGCAGGAAGCAGTGAGCAGTTGAATATAATACAAGTTGAACACATACGATCCTCCCTGTGCTTCACACGCTGTAATTCTTCACGTGAGCCGACCGCGCTCGGACAGTTTGACCGCTTCCAAACAGGCGCACACGATGAATACAGCGACCCGGACAGAGGAGAAGGGGCGAGTGCTGACTCAAACCCCCTCCCCTCATTTGACTCTCCCTGCTTCAGTTCGACTCTGTTTGGGCTCCATAGAGCAAGCACCATAAATTGCATAAAAGGGTGTGTGTAAATGAATATGAACAGCAATGTTCTTTTCAGCAAGGCGATGATAGCTGTTTTCACATTCCATCTCATTTTTGTGTTTTCTCTCCTACCTTTCACACTCTTCCCTAAGGCCATAAAACAGTACTTTTACATATATTACCTTTTGATTAATGGAGCTGTATTCATTATTCTGCCCTATTGCTAATTAGAAAACGCACCCTGCTAATGATATACAGTTGGAATAATACTTGCCCACGAGGCACGCTATCACATCAGGTTTCATGCTCGCACGCGCCCGGTACGAGCTTTTACCCATAGATCCAGATCTGCCTCCTGACTCCCCGCCCGGCTCGTCCATTAGCAAAAGAGTCACGGCTAGCGCTGCGTGTCATTGTTTTTTTTTTTTTGTTTTTTTCTTTTCCTGGCATAATGAGGCCTGTTTTCTCCGGGGAGTTGTCACTGAGGGTTGATGAGGTGTGCGAGCACTGAGTCAGTCTTAATCAGAAGATCTGTGAGTGTGTGTGCGCGCACGCGTGTGTGTGTGTGTGTGGTCTTGATTGATTTTGCTTTGTGCACGTGGATATCTTCATTTTGTCCCTGCTTTACTGCTGCTAAAGAAACGATTGCATCACATATGATCAGTCGGATCCGATGCTGGGGTTAATACAGTACAGTAGCAGCAGCGTATCTGCTGTGAGAATGTCCCCGTGTGACTGTCCTGTCATGGTCCAAACAACCGATGGCAGTGACAACCATCAATATCACACCAGCCGACATGTCTGGACTAATGCAGCTTTATTCCCCTGGACGGGCCCGACCCGCGTTAATGGCTGGAGGGGTGTGATGGAGGCGTAGAGGGGAGGCAGTGGGTCACAGCATATTGGTGACAAGGTAACACCAACTTTTAGCTGACATCTGTCATTCGTCCTCTTCAGCCAACCAGATACTTTAGGTCCTTTCTGATAGAAATATACATCATATGATGCTTTTTAATGCTTTTTTTCTTGGCGGGATTTTCTTAGTCAGCTATTTTTTTTAGTGTGGCAAAACCTTAATGTTTATTTTTTTTCTGATATCAACATCCATATTTGATTCAACAAACTCATTATAGTATATTTATACTAAAATTTTTAGTTTGTGGCACTTTTACTTAAGTACTTCTGACACTTTATACTTATATACTCTACAACATTACAGTAGCTTGAATAATAGGCTTTTACAGGAAACATATGAGAAAATCTGATGCATTTGTGTTAATTAAATTACCCAACAGTATGCACTAGAACCACAGAGCGTTCGTGTTTAAATACATTTTGCTGCTAATACTTAATTTACCTGACTGCAGCACTTTTCTTTTGCCGTATTTCTGCTTTAGTTTCTGAAATTTCATTCTTGTTTCTTCATTGTGAAGAGTCGCTTATGTAAAACAGATCCACCAGATTCAAGACGTTTCAACTTTACAGTAAAAATACATAAATAAATAAAAGTACAGATTGAAGTGTTTGAGCCTTAACTTCGATCTCCAGAGTGGTTCATCACATTATTTGGAAATACTGTCAAAACAGCCCGACTGTTTCGCTGAAAGGTATCTACATTTTTCCTCTCGCTTCAGAAAATCTGAAATTAAACTCATCTTTCTGCTAAAGTTTCAGCACTTTCTCCAGGCTGTGTGTCACACAGAGACGCACGCACACAATTACCGTAGCGAAGATTAAGCCTGGAGTCAGATGAAAACAGAGAGCGCGTCTAAAAAGGATTTCTCTTTGCTTTCATTTGACCCTGAAATAAGAGCAGCGAAAAAGCCGGCGTGAGTGCACGAGCTGGATGAGTGGAGGTCTACTCTCTGCGGTCTTCAGAGAGGAAAGGCCAAAGGTTCCAAAGAAAACCTTGGAGTCGTGCCAAGGAGCCGTTAACACTTCTCACCTACTTTTTGTGGCTCAGAGGTCAGCATTTTCTGAGATTACCTCTTCTTATTTTCTCTTTTCCACTCTCTCCAAGCACCATTACAGCCCAGCACACAGCCATTAGAGATCAACAGCCCATACAGTTGTAATAGCACCCTCACATAGCTCTAGGGTCTACTAACCTACAGCCCCTCTGTGCTGCATGATCCCGCTCACCAAGTTCTCACTGAGGTCAAGTAGGTCTGCAGTCGGGCTGCAGGAGCACAGTGTGTGTTACAGGCATGTTAACAATTTGTCCGAGCTCTACTTAGATAATGATAATGATGCTTTATTGATCCCCATAGGGGATCATTTACTCCTCCAGAGGGAGTTCAAAGTGCGCAGTCAGCTGCACAGCAGTGTATCCAGTGATGGCGGGGGTTCACGTGAGGCTTGCATCCATCTGTTTCAGGTAAAATTCATGCTCTGCTGGATTCAAAGTGAAAACATCTGATGCAACAGATGCAGCTCTGAAAATGTGCGTGCAGGATTTCTTTTACTTCTTTGTAATTTCTTGATTATATTGTATCAGGATTGATAGAGGATGGAAAAAATCAGGCTCAGAAGTGGACAGGAGGGAGGAAGTTATAGCATTGATAAGCAAATCCGTGTTAACAGTGAATCAAATGGTCGCTCGTACCGTCGATCCCACTGAGAATCGACGCCGCAGTCTGCAGCTTTATGCAGTTTTTAGCTTTTAGCTGCATTAAGTTGTGGGCGTGGCTGTGGCTCAGGAGGTGGAGCAGGTCGTCCACTGATCTCAGGGTTGGCGGTTTGTCCACATGTCAAAGTGTCATTTGGCAAGATGCACGAAACTGCTCCCAACGGTCAGGCAGCACCCGACAGGCTAGCTCGCTGCCATTGGTGTGTGTGTATGTGAGCGTGTGTGTTATAAAATGTTTTGTATAAAAGCCCTTTTAAATGCATCCATTTACCAGTTTTTCTCTAAAACTACAGCTTTCAGGTCAAAGGTCACTGAACTACACAATCTTAATTTTTCTGTAATAGAGTGTTTTTCCCCACCATGAGAGGACAGAAAGGACACTAACATGTCTCACTGGTAAGAAATAAGGTTTAACAGGTGTGATGAATAATAATAAGGATGCATTTTCCTTTTAGCAAACTGTTTATTAATCACTCAGAGTCCTGAAGCATTAGTAAATAAAACAACTTAGACAGCCCCCTGCAGAGGATAAGCAGGTAGACATAATGGATGGACTTCAATGAAAGAGGAAACGCCTGTTTTAAAGGCTGCGGTGCACATAGAACATGAGGAAACGTGATTATTTGCTCAACATGATTTAAAAAAAATCAGTTATATATATATATATTTATAAAATTTGAGTCAGATGAGCTAAAGTGGTGAAAGTTCAACAACTTCCCAACTCTGTGATTTCAGTTTTTCAGCGTTCCCTCCTGTACGTAGACCTGTCCTGATTCTTCGGGTAGAAGCTCTCCAACACTTGACAGGGAAATAACAGAAGTTGCTTCGTCAACTAAAACACATCTGCAGCTGGAAAGCAGAACATAAATTGGCAGCACACAAGCCAAGAGGAAAATTTTAGCTCCTTTGTCCCTCTGGACCCTCCAGTTTGGATCTCTCTTTTCCATTTTGATGGCGTCACAGACGCAGTAGTTGCTGTGGCCTCCAGAGGCAGACATGAAGTCGGCATGTGAAGCAGGAGGTGGCGACGCTGAGGGGACATGCACAGAAGGCAGCTCGTACGTCATCATCCATCATCACTTTTGCTGGAAGGATTGCAGATGCTTCCCAGCTTCTCGTTCACCAAACTTGATTCTGATGCAAATCACTAAAAGACGTGTGACCTCTGTCAACATCTATCTGTGAGCCGCCAAACTGGCAGAGCCCTCTGCCGTCCCTCTGAAGAGCGCCGCTCTGGAACTGACTCAAGAGCTAAAATCCTGCCGCTGAGAGCTGACGAGCAGCAGAAATGTGGGCGTGATGCTGTATCTCCAGCTGTTTTTGTACTTGAGAACAAATGTCACACTAGCTCGTAGCTCAGATTTCCCAAAACGAGCATTCGGAAATGAATGTTGAAAGCCTGTAATGCTAAAGGGAGACCCTGAATCCCACCACCTTTAGACAGTGTTGTGCAAGCTCACACTTCACAAGAAGCTCAAAGCTCAGTTCACACAGATTAAAGTGAACTAGTTCACATTCTTTGTTCACAATTTTGAGCCTCACAGACTCCAAAAATGAACTGGTTCACATTAATTTCCTCCATTTTTCTGGCGGGAAGTCGCGACCCATCCTCCTCTTCCTCTGATTGGCTTGCACTCGTTGCCTTCGTTGGTTGGGTTGGTTAGGTTCAGAGTGTCAGGGTAAGCCAATCAGAGGCAGAGTAGGGCGGGTCGTGCCTTCGCCATCCTACATGTTGGGTGATGTAAAAGACGGCGTGTGAACAGATTCACCTTCATTAGATGCAAACTGATTCACCAACAACCTGAGCGCTGACAGTAGATCCATTCTGACCCGTTTTGTCCAGCAGCTCTCAGTTACTGCATCCCTCCTTTAACTTGCTGCGTACACAGGTGCAACTGTTTGCCACTTATTTGTACGGACACACATAAAAACGTCTTCCAGCGTCTCGTGGAATCTTATCTGGGCCAACATGCCACAAACATTTCAGAGGTGCTTTGGAAAAGTGAAAAAGTAGCGACAGAAGCACAAACGCTGCTGAGCTTACACACCGCGCCTCTAATGTTGAAGCTAGTGGGCTCGCTTTAATTAACTTGTATTTCCAGTTTCAGGCTGAGAAGAAAAAACACGTTGCAGCTCTTTCTTTTGCAGAAGAAGGTACCGAACAAACAGCAAAATGTGTTTTTTCCTCGTTGCTCTGATTCGTCCGCTCATTAACAGTCTATTAACATTTCACCACTGCGAACATTAAATAGCGCGCTAAACTTTAAACTTTGTTCTCCGAGCGGAGCTTCGTGCCTCTCTCCCGCTTCGAAGCATCATGGGAAAAATCTTCATGACTGAAGCTCGTTCTGCATCCCCGCAACCACACGAGGGCCGACCTCAGGCGTTCAAAGAGTTAAGTTGAAGGTGGAGGCAAGAGAACTGGCATGGATACCCGGGACAGCGGGCCAATTATAAAATCATGAGTGAAGAGTTCCTCTAGATCCCCTATCGCCCCAAAGAACCCCATTACCCAGAAGCCTTGGCTTTGAACACCTCTCCCACACCAAGAGATGACACAGCCTCCAGTGCTGGCTCCTGTCAGGCAAAGGTTCTGCAACAGAAGCCTTTTTCTCTTCTTCTTCTTCTTCTTCTTCCACATCTCCCCAAGTGTTCTGAAGCATCACTGCGGAGCAAAATTTCCTAACAGTGTCGGCTTAAAGGCAGCGCTGGCAATATGACAGCCAGAAGAAACAGTGAGTGCCACAATTGACATATTCCCCATCCTTTTGGCGTGTCATCTCCCTTTTTCTGGACACCTGATTGATTCTGACAGCCTATATTGGGTATTTCATATGAAAGAGAATTTTGTGATTAAATGTTAATGAGTTGGAATTTCTCTCAGTGCTTTTATTACAGGCCGCCAGTTTTGAACATTTTTCAAAGTAACACACCCAAATTCCACTGTTTGCAATGAATTAATAATACAGTCTTGTCACTGAAGTATCATGCATTCTTTAATCAGGCTGCGGGTCTGAAACAGAAGCTTCTTTAGAGGTATTTCTTTATGATCAGAACAATTACAAACTTAGCGGCAGTCATAAAGGGTCCGCTCACAGATCCATGCGTGCATGCATACATGGAGTGCGTGCGTGTGTCAGAGGCGGCGAGAGCCCCCCCCGGGGTGGGCAGCTTTCTTCTAGTTGCTGTCTGAGTTATGTGTCTTGACTGGCTCGCATCAGTCATGACTGGGGACTTGAGAAGACTGAGGCCAAAGGCTGTGTGAACTGCGAGCACAAAAGAACAGAACCACATGTCTTTGTTCCGTGTTCTCAAAGTGCTCGCCAAGTTGTAGAATAAACATCCCCAAGTTTAGCTCGCCGCCGCCGCCGCTACCGCCGCCGCCCCTCCTTCCTCCAGCCGAGTCTGGAATCAACCCTCCATTTCTGTTCTTGTTGTTGAGGACAAGACACAAATTTGTGTTGGTAGTTTGTGGTGTTTGGTCTCCTTTGTGTTGAAGTGTATCGGAGCTGACACATCTCTCATGTCTGCGTCTGCCTCCTACCTGAAATCCTCTGCGGCTTTTCCACGACTGCCAGCGAGAGAAGAGACGGGAGCAGCCAGACTGTTTTATTTCATCATCTCAGATCATGATACTGCCTGCCTCTCCCACACTCGCTTCACCACTTTACCACCCTCTGCCAGCTGTGCCTCTCCCTCGCTCTGCGTTTGTGTGGGCACTGACATGGTAATAAAGAAAAAAAACGAACAGGTAAAGCAAAAAAAAATAGAGAGCAGTCAGCAGAATGTCTGAGGTGTACTCGCCATCAAATGCAGTAATCACAGTGGGAACTGTTATTCTCTCTGAAACGCGCTCAGCATCTGTATTGTGTTTCTCTGGCTGCCTCGCCTGCGTCGGCGTGCGAGCGCCGGCGTTCCCTCACGGGGTAGAGCAAGACGCGGTGACACCAGGGTTTAGTATTTGTCAAAAGAGCGAAGGGAGGCCTTTGCAGAGGGATCCACTCTGTGTCTCTTCGGAGGTTGTTTTTAAGAGTCTCTGCTGTTCTGCAAAGCACGAGCTCGGCGAAACAGACCTCTCAAGGCTCCCTCTGTTCCTGAGCAGACGTTAGAACAGTTGGTGCCCCTCAATAAGTTATAACACCATCATCCCAACTCAGGAACACGCAACAGTCTGGAAGAATTTCAGGTAAAAGGCCCGCCTAATTAGTTCCCATCAAAAATGTAATTCTTTTCTGGAATTACGCCGCGAGGGCTGAGTAGCCAAAAGCGAAGATACCTGGTGGATGGAAAAAAAAAAAAAAAATGAATGAAAAGAGATATTCTAACCTCGAGCCATAAGTACATTTATATGCTTGACATGACTCTGCCATCAATGTTGGGTCGAATTCTAATTTAATTTCTGAGATGTATGTGTAATTTTGCCATTAATATGAATGTTACCACCCTAAATATTTTACGCTTCTCATGGATATTGTGAGCGTCTCATATATCCTTCAAGAGTGTATTAATTAATAAACTCTTTTCTGATACTTTTTTTTTTTGTGGAAACTTGTAATAAGAGCAAGCAGGTAGGATGATATACTGTAGTGAGAGGAGCCAGAACACACTTGTCTGGTGCCTCATTAACATCCCCGGTTCATTAGGCAGAGGCTTTTTTCCTGTCATCTTTTTACAATGTGCCAATGTTGTGTGGCCTTTAAGGTGATTAATAATGAATTAATTAACCAAATTAATTCCTAGGTTAGAATCGTTGTTCAGTAGTGAGGCCAGTCGGTTTGGATTTGGGCCCTGATGGGTGAGGCCCTTTACAAGCCGATGTTGTTCATGTTTCTGACAGTGCCAGCCCCCTGTCTAAAAGCCCTAGCAAGTGCCATTTGTCTCCGGGTTAACAGAAAGACGAGATATAGGCCGGGCTGAATTATTTAAGCTCCCACAACACATGCACTTTTGCTTTTCAAGCATGAGTTATAATTTAATTAGAAACTTCTGGTGCGTTGCTGGCTAATTAAATATTAAAATCTTCCGCTGATCACATTGGATTAGCCATCCCTGTGAAATTCCCTGAGATGTCAGTTGTTGTCGTTCTCTCTGCCTCTCTCTTCTCACTCTCGCCGCTTTCTTGCATTTCCATCAGTGTTTTCCTGAGCCCCCGCGCTCACCGATTGTTTGTCGACTCCTCCATTAGAGACAAAGGGGGTCGTCGTGGACCTTTGGGAGCCTTAATGGGTGCCGGTTTGTGAACGCAGAGCTGACCTGTTGTGAGTGAAAAGAGGGAGGTTATGCTCATTATCAGGTCTGGATTGAGAGATGATTACATTAGGCTGCTCCCCTGGCAGTGGTGAAACAGGGGGTGGGGGTGGGGGTGTGACAGGGACTTCCTGTCGCCATGTTTAGGCCTGTCTTCAAAGTCCTTTTGTCTCCTGAATGCAAAGGACCTGTTGACTTGTGTGGCTGTGTTGTTTTGTACAAATGTACCCATGTTTACATAAAAATACAAAATTAAACCAGTGCTCCCAGTTTCTAAAGCAAGAAAACCTCATTCAAAACCAGGCTGACAGGAAGTAAATGACAACAAATTCAACCCTTCAGCATAAATCTACAACACAAAGTTCACTCCAGCTGTCTAAACAGGGATAGTAACTTTTAATAAAGTACTGCTGTGCTTATACAAAAGTGCTGTTTTAGCAGTAGTTTAGATTCAGTTTATCTCCGTGGAGGACATTTGGTGTTGCAGCAGCATAAGAAACTGACCAGACGAGGGTACAAAAAGGGAAGAAAAACTAAAATTTTAATTTGAAAGGTTTGCACACATACAAATAAAATAGCTTTTATGTGTGTGTGTGTATGTGTGTGTGTGTAAAAACTGATTTTATCCAACAGCACAGTTTGTTCACACTCCTAGAGAGATGAGAGCTATATGCTGCATTTATATATTTGACAAACACCACCATCTCCCACAAGCCCCAGACTGTCGCAGGTTAAACGTCAGCGTGGTGACAGATCCAGTCAAAGAGCGGCTTAATGCAAGATGGCATGACATCACTTTAAGAGAGGGACTGGACTATCATGGAAGAGGGAGACGATGATACAGAACCCTGCTGCACTGGTGACACTGGTGGGTTTTGAAGGCAAACGTTTGATTGTTTGTTGGGAACTACTTCCAGCTGTGGATTAATACACATTGGTCGTGTTTTACAGGCTAGCTGTAACGAAGGAGCATGTCAAACAGTGCAGTGATGTGGCTCATTGGTGTGTTTTAATAGTTTTTTGACAACAGCTGACTGTGATCGAGGCAGCGAGAGCGTGTGCAGCCTCTGCACAGCCTCACTATCCAGTTTATGTGTGAATTATGGCTGACAGGTTGCTCCATCCTTCCCCCGGTCAACCCCGTGACACACACACTCTATCACCACTGGCAAAGATGTACTAGTGATTTCTAGCTGTGGGCCAGTCAGCTAATTATAAACCAGCATCTACTTTAATCTTCTGCTCCAGACGGTTATTTATCCTTTCATGCATTAAAGCTATCTGTTAGCTTTAGCTCCTCTGTCCCGCCGCAGAGAGATCCATGCTCAGATAAATGTCTCACCTGTCTTTGATTCAGAAATAGCTCGTACATGACAGCGATGGAATATCTGCCGGCGTGTGTTTGTGTCCTTCTGTGTGTGTCTGCCTGTCATTTCGAGCCTCTGAACAGGTGTGTTTGTCTGCTCGCGGTGGGTGCGTTTTGTGCTCTGCTTCTCCAAACTCTGGGAGGGGTCCCGGCAGTCGAGCTGCGATGGCGCGTCAATCAGGCAGCGCTGCAGACGGCCTCTCAAGCCCCCCATCGTGTGGGGTCCTGCTCTTCTCCCGTCTCATCCCGTCATTCAAAATTCTTTTCATCTCCTCTCTTCTGTTCCTCCTGAAATCCCTCAATCATCAGCATTTAGTTTTGTCAGGAACATTTTTTCACTTCAAGTCTCCTTTGTGTCAGAGATCAGTTGCTCACGTATTACTATGAAATCCTGCATCTTGCTATATTTTGGTGTCAGATCCTTGTGATGATGATGATGATAAATAATGATAAATCATAAAATACTAATATGGCAAATGTTGCTCGTCTTTGTTTTATGTGTAATTTGCAACATTTTGCATATTAAAACACTCCTGGTCATAAATATATAAAAATCAGTTTGTTGAGATCAATCACATGAGTTAATTAATTACCAATATAAATATTTATTTAGCTTCACTATGCCTGTACATATACTACTTAACTATATATATAAAGTACATGTAGCTAATTAGTGTCGGATGAGTAAAAATACCAGTCAGATTCTGATACAGCTACAAAATACGGCCGAATAGTTTATTTGTTTTTTTCAATTAATTCATGTATTTTTGGCTCGGTTATCTAAGCAGTACTGTACAATCAGTGTTTTGGATTTTCAAGAAAATGGTGGCAAAGTAAAGCTTTTCAGAGACTCAGCTGATGAGGAGTGGCCGCAGTGAAGGTGGTTGTTTGTTTGCTTTCCTTGAAGTTGATGCAGTCAGACAGTTTGCGTTAAAGGTGCAGGAAACACCTTTGTTGTTCGAGTCTCTGTCTGTTCTGATTCCAGAGAATCTGCAAGCAGCAAGCTCATTTTCTGCTTTGAGCGGCTCTGCTTGCCATTTTGTCTTTAACACTTTAATACTGTCTTTGTTGGAGATCAGGAGTCTCAGATTAACATTATGGCCTCGTTGATCCTGCTGATGACTGAAGTACATGTTACTCTACTCTTCAGTGATCCTGAAGGCTGAAATCAGGTGGGATCAAATGAACCAGACACTCAGATTTGAGTCCTTCATAATTCTCTTACGATCTTGAGAAAACAAAAGTCTTTTTTTGTGATAATCAGACTTTTGTTTTCTCAAGACAAAGAGATAAATTAAGCCATTTTCCTGAGAAACTGAGCACAACTGGCAAACCCTTTTAATGCCTACTAACCCTTTAAGTTATTAGAACTAGAAAGACACACCCAAAACAGACCAGTTTGGTTCTGCGTTATCAAACTCGTGTCATGATGGTGGAGTGTGACGCTGCTTAATGAAGAATGTGTAAAAGCAAAGTGAACAGTGGTGAAACTGTGTATTCTGACAGCTGCTTTGTGACCTGATCGGTCCGGCTCAGTTCAGTCTCTCTCTCTCTCTCCAGACCTCCCCAGATTTGACTCTTATTCGCTTTAATATTTCAGCAGTTTGCACAGTTAGAAGTGCCGGATTCGCCGCATGCCACAGTAATGTTATGTCTGTGTAAACACTGTCGTGTTTGCTGACGTCTCATTGTCACACTGGTAATGCTGCTGATCGGAGATGAAGAGGGACAGTGACGCTCTGCGCAGATGCTCGTACAGTAATAAAAAGGTGGAGAAGAGGTGAAGGTCCACGAGTCAGACACATGTTCTCTTAGATGCTGAAGTGTTCATGAAGCAGCACTTTGAGAGCACTGAGGCCAACAGCATTCAGTAGCTCTCAGGAAACATAAGCGAGTGGATAAACTGACCATCAGCAACCCCAGATGAAGTCTTTTGACCTCTGAACTCTGCTTTCTTTCACATCTATTGATCACTCACCGTGTCGCACCTCCATTCACGATGAGCTCATCTGCAGCCAAACGTTCACTTCAAATACGTTAAAGCGACCTCCCTCTGAGTCAAAGGCTTCCTTTTTTTTTGGTAAGAAGACTATCAGATGGCTCTGACGATTAATATTACGGCGAATGGGGCACTTTAATTATTAACTCTGCGTTACATTTGAAGAATGCTCACCAGGCGTGAGATTTAAAAGAAGCTAATGTTTCACTATCAAACCATTTCATCCAATCTTCATAACAGATGTGTGTGCAGGGGAGGGCATTAGTTTCCACAGCAGGCGCTGAAAATATGCCTGCTTTCGCCTCATCAGGAAAGAAGTCATGGTTTGTCTTGAGGGGCCAAGTGTCTTCTTGTGACTGGCCATTGGTTTTAAGTGGCTTGTGCATTTTTCATGGGACAGTGGTCGCTGGGAATGTCTTGTCACTCTATTAAGGCCTATTCAAATGGTAGCGGCCATAAAACGAAGCAGGCACTGAAATATTAATTTGATATTGCAACATACCACAGTGTGTGTGTTAAT
This sequence comes from Chaetodon trifasciatus, assembly GCA_037975065.1. Classification (NCBI taxonomy): domain Eukaryota; kingdom Metazoa; phylum Chordata; class Actinopteri; order Chaetodontiformes; family Chaetodontidae; genus Chaetodon; species Chaetodon trifasciatus. Next base: position 6,314,194 of record JBBMOE010000023.1, read on the forward strand.
TAAGGGAAGAGCTATATGCTTTAGATGGGACAGAGCTTTCAGCGCGCCGTAATGGTGGAAGATGAGTTAAATGAAAGTGACATGTGGGTTCCCCAGCTGAAGGCGGGTGTCGATATGTGGATCTTATTTTATAAGGTGCTTGTATGTTAATAAAGTAAAGCAGGAGTTAAGTGGTAAACTAAAGGGAGAGCAGTCATCGACAGCTGCTGCTGACGTCAGGTTCGTGTTATCACGCTGCTTTTTATTACGGATGGAAGTAATTCAGCTGTGTTTGCTTAACGACACAGCGGACTGTTCATGAGGTGCTGTAAAAACAAGCTGGCAGTTATGTGCTGCTTATGTCTCATCTGTGTGGGGTCGATTTATCAATTTGACATAAAGTTAATCGCCAACTATTTTAATAAACAGTTAAGTTGTTTGTATTTGCTGGTTGCAGCTTCTTGAATGTGAGGATTTGCTGCTAATTGAATATTTTTGTGTTTTGATGCGTGGACGGAAGGTGAAATGGGGCTCTGAGGAGGTGGAAAGTGCGATTTTTCTATATGTTTTTGAACATTTTCTAGTCAGAATTGTTCATTTATTAATGGGAAAAAATAACTGATAGATCAGTGGTAATGAAAATACCTGCAGCCCTTCATGTTTGATTGTCAACATGTTTGATTACCTTTCTAACACACTGCACGATGGAGGCTCACAGTTATTCATTTCTACATCTCTTGCTTCATAAAGCAGTTTAAGTGTCGTTCTTCTTCCCTCTCGCTTCCCTCTTTTGGCTCCTTTATTACTGCTTCACCATTCCTCGTCTCTCTGTAGGACAGGCCAGCGATTATATACCCTATCCTCCATCTTAGAGCTTATTAACCTTTTTGTTGGAATATCTGGAGCATAAAGACCTCATTAAATATTTACATATGCACTAACCACTATGAAAAATTAAGAAACCCAAAGTTTTATTAACCTGTAGTAATATAATGTCTACTCTTGGCCAACAAAAAGGGTCTTTTTTGCACATTAAAGCGTTCTGAAGCGCATAATAATGTATGGTAAGAAGGCTCCCCTTGCATTGATTAACTCTGCTTTAATATAACATTAGGTTTCCCTAAACTAGCTTTATCATAGAATTATGCTTTTAATACAAGGTGTGCCGTCGAGGGCGGGGGAGAGATGTTTTGCCTGCAGAAATAAAGCGCTGCGACAATCCTTAATTATCCATTGGCTCTGTGTTGTGACATACGTGAGGACTTCAGAGAAAATCACACGCTCACATTTCATGAATACATTAGAGGCTGTAGCATAAATGCCTGTCCCTGGCAGCCACGCTGACCCCGTCCCTCCATAGGTGTAGTTGATCCACAACACTCAACCATTCAAATGGGACTAAGTGGCTTTCAATTATTCAAACATATATTCAAGAAAGGCTGTTTAATGCTCGCTATCACCTGCTCCTGGCGCTCCACTCCTCTGGAGCTTTGGATCGCGGGCGGCGAGGCACCGCTCGCGACTGACTCAGAGCTCGCTGAAATGTTTAGATTTTTTACCAGCAGCTCTGCGGACAGAGAGCGAGGCACTAATATCTCTGTCACGGCTGTCCTCACTGTCCTCTTTAGTCCTCTAAAATCACTCCTCTTTACTCTGATAGGCGCTCAAACGTTCTGCTTCCCAGAGAGCCGCTGCTTTGATTCTTTCAGCGGTGCATGCAGAGCCGGCCGTGCTTCATACCTGCATACCTGCAGGCGCTTACACCTGCATGTCACCGTGCGGTTCAGCCGAGGGAATTCTGATTATAATTTCAAAGCTGGAACAGGATCTTGAAGCCCAGATAGATGGACAAACAGACAGATAGATAGGTAGGAGGATAGGTGGACTTAAATGACATTTTTTATTGTTAATACGTCACATTTGTGCAGTTTTGATAAGCAGAACTTTTACGTGCAACGGAGTGTTTTTATGTTGTAGATGATAGACAGAAGGAGTGGAAGAAGAGTCAGAGTGAGTCAAAGAGAGGTCAAAGGAGGACAGAAGGGGAGCACAGATTTAAAAAAAGAAGAAGAAGAATCACGACTACAACGCATGATGAAAAGCTGGGAAAAACAATCCGGAGAGAAACATGGAAATATAGAAAGTGGGAGATGAGATGTGATTGACAGCTGTAGGTTGTAGGTGTTAAACTTTGATGCCTCTGGTGAGTGAAGCAGTAAAGTACAGTGTGGTCTGTGAGTAGCAGTAATAGAGTGAGGACCTATCCAGGCAGACAGAGGGGAAGAGATGAGGGGGAGGGCGGGTGAGGCGGTGGGGAGCATTGTAGAAGTAACAGAGAAAAGAGGCGAGCCATACATAGTGTGAGCGAGACACAGAGCAAGTTAGGGGGTGCGGATAGTTAGATAGCGAGAGAAACGAGAAGGTTATCCATGATTTAACGCCTGTGGGGCCGTGAGATGAGCCTTGCCAGTTCAGGCTGCTGTGATTGCTGGCTGATGCTGGTTGAGGCTGGGGCCTTTCAGCTCATTTCATCATGGAGCTCCTAATGAGGCCTGGGCCAACTCCCTGAGCACAGGGGCTCCAAACGCAACTCTGATGGAGGGTACTGAGGGGCTCCAACCTCCACCAGCAACACCATCATGTCCTGGGTATCTGCAGGGGCGAGGAAGGGGGGGGGGGGGAGTGGCGGTGGTGGCGGTGAGTGTTGCTCCAGGGTGAGCTTGGAGACCCACTTTGTCCCGAGGCTGTGTGAAAAGGTCACTGCCCGTGAGGAGTACCCACAGGCCCCCGCTGCAGGGTGTCTGCAGGGAGAGTTGTTTTTGTTCAAACAGGAAGTGGCAGGTTAAGAGGAGCGTGTCCATCAAAAATACGTCCGCTTGTTTGCTCGCACAGAAGTCGGAGCTTTTGTTTTTGGAGTTTGTTCCAGGGTACTCTGACTCATGTGTCGATACCTGTGCAGGCCTTTTCAAGTTTACCGAACCAGCTGCCGCCGCCATTTGTTCCACATCGCAACTTAGATCTCCCTCAAATCTGTCTGGGGAAATAGCCGAGGACTGAGAGCCGTACCTTGTGTGGCAGTATGGGTGCCTCCCTAATGAGAGGCGGCTCTGGGGGATATGAAAGGCAGAGCGGTAGGGGCGGGTGGCAGGGGGTGAGGCAGCAGGCTTGCTGGTGGAGGGACCTGTCTGTTCACCCCGGCTCTGGCCTTTGTGCAGAGTTAATGATGCCACTAATATGTTCTTTAAAGACCACACCGTGATTCATGGCTTTCATTAGCCCCGTGTGCCAGGGTGTCTTTCTCCCTCTCTCTCTCTTTCTCTTTTCTGTCGCCCTTTTAATGATGGCCTGGAGACGAGGTGGCACGCTTGACCCTTAATCATACAAGCGAGAGGAGGCTGGGGCGGTGAGTGAGGGGCGGTGATGAGATGGGAGGTCTTGGGGAGAGGCAGGGGGTCGGAGGAGGAGGAAGAAATCAGATGGTTGTTCTTCATAATCCCGCTCCCTGGGGCTGGTTAAGCGTGACTCTGGGTGTAGCATCCTGTAGAAAAAACACACTCGTGTGAGCCGTATCTTGTTTTCACCTTCATCTACCTCTGATCGACTTCTTTTCAACATCTTTTTCATGAACATTATGCTAATCGTTCCATTGTAATCCCAAGTTAATTGCAAAGATCTGTAAGTGCAGTAGCATCTATAAACGTAGCTCCATTCTGCAAGCTTTGCCATTTTTCCCCTGCAGTCTGTCCCCTGTCCAGGTGTCCACAGTCTAGAGGCTCAGGTCAGGTCAGTTTGCCACCACCTGGATGTCGCTTGACATCCACCTGGATCTTCAAATTGTTTTCTGGGATTTTGTCACCCTAATTTTCTATGTTGTAATTTAGCTATTTTGGCCTTTTCTGTACACAGAGTATCTGCTGTATGTCTGTCCACCATGGAAGAGGGATCCCACGTCTGATGCTCTGAGCCATAATAACAACCACTACTTTGCAGACAGGTTATTACGCCGCATATTTACGTGTATTGTTAGGTGGCGGAGGAATTATGATGGAGGCAAAGAAGGAAGTCAGGTTATGTTTCATAAAGAGCAAGAAAGTCCTCCTTTGAAGGAAGGTGGGATGGATCAAAAAGACCCGGGACCTCACTGTTTGTGTCGCGTGTGAATCCGAAAGTCAACATTGATCCATTTTAATGAACTTACGTGAACATTAGACCATCGCGCAGCTGTTAAACAAACCACAGATTAACGCCTGTCGCGCCAGGAAGTGGAACAGCTAAGTTCCTCTGCAAGTCCTTGCAGAACACGTGGTGCTAGAGGCTTGGTGACGTAGACGCTGCTCGCGCTGCTAGCCAGTAGATGAGCTAACGCAAACCTGCTAGCAATCCATGAACCTGCTCATGGTCGTCAGTCCAGCAGCTCTACAAGCTTCTTCGTACGTGGAATATTTCAACACGGCTCCTCCAGTTTGGACTGAAAGTTCCTCAAAGGTCACTGTCATGCCTACACACACACACACACACACACACACACACACAGTCTTGTGCGATGAGGGGTGTCGCTGACATTTAGCTGCACACACTTTCACTTAAGTCTAAATAATGACGATGATGATGAAGGGTCTGTGTCATGATGATGAGTCTGTGTCATGATTCTTGCCCCATTGGACTTGTTCTCAGATCCCAGCAATGACTGTAGCGAATATAATGTTATCATAAATCATATAAACGATGAGCAAAACTAAAAAAATAAGACCGGAGTTGTAATAAACCAGAATAATCCTGAAAGAAACCAGCTTGAAAGCGGCCCCTCAATCACCCTGCCTCTCTAACCTTTAGGCTACCATTACCTTCACGTTCTCCTCTTCGTCAGAAAAAGGCTGCAGTTAAAGAAAGATTTGGCGTAATCTGTAACGGAGCGCAGCCATAACTCCTACAGTCGAGTTTGAGAGTGTGTGTGTGTGTGTCTCTGCGAGGTGTGTGTGCTCATAGAGGGGTAAACATACAGCGCAGCATCTCTCACCTCCAGCTGCCTGTTGGGAGGCGGAAAAATAAATGATAAATAAACTACACACAGACACACTGTACTTGTGCTTGCTTTGCAGCGAGTTCCAGTTGTTTACACGCGTGTTCGGGGGCCTGGCAGGTATAGCCACAACATGTCTCCGTGTATCATGTTGTGCTGTCTTAGACCACTGACGCTGGGGATAATTTCAATAATTTACACTCTATGTGATTGTTGGAGACGCCTCGTGTGTTGCTTTTTAAAAATGTAAAGCAGGCCATGTTAGTCCCTGCCCACCGACCACAACCTCCACACACACACACACACACACACACACACACACACACACACACACACATTCTCATAACACACAACACAGCTTTGGACCAGATGAGCACCCAGATGATAAAGAGCAGATGTTTTCCCAACTGGGGGTATGCTTCTAATGCTTCCATACCTACCATCCTATAAAGACCTCCTCCTTCTCCTCCTCCTCCTCCTCCTCTGCTCTCTATCCGAGCCATCCATTTTTCTGCAGAGTAAAGACAGATTAGGCCCTAAATCCCCCGCAATTTGGGTCACGGCCTTTTGTGTGCTCCGTGCGGTGAGAGGAGTGGCACATGATGGGCCCCCATTTGCCAGAGATCAGGGGGTTAGGCCGGCGAGTGATTGAGGGGGAGCCGCACAGTGTGACCATGTTTGGAAAGATAATGAGATTGAATTAACAGAGAGTCTATGGTGGAGACCCGGGTATCAGGGAGAGGAGGGGCGGTGGAAGAATTAAAGCAGCAGAGGGAGGATCGCGGAGAGACCGGTCAGGGCAGCAGCAACAGGAAAAGGGAATTTGTGATCATGTGAACCTCCCATCATGCCAGTTTGCTGCATTTTATTGTCAGTAGCGATGCTTAACACGTTCATTGTTTTGGTTTTTCAGCCCGCGATTCACCGTCTCAGCTGCCTCTGGAGCAGGCAGCAGGATTTCGGGGAGTGCGATGCATTGCAGTGCATGGTTGGAAGTGTCAGCTCATAGGCTAACGATGTTCCTTAAGAAACCTGGTTTGATGAGGTCAGTGAAAGCTCGGTGGGATGTTCATTAACTTGAGCTCGTGGTTCTAAGTTCTGAAATGCTCCTCAGTGTGGCAGCTAAAAATCTGGAGTTGGCATGAAGCTGATCAGTTTGCTTATTAAGTTTGAGATGAGCCACCACTTGTAGCCACTGATCAGTGGGTCGTGACAGCAGGTCTTTATGTCTGTCCTCCCTGAAGCCTGCTGGCAGCAGTCAGACCATGCAGCTGGATTTGGGGCAGCCCTCGTCATTTTAATGTTTAAACTCTTGCTACTGAGACCACATTTCTAGAAATGCTCCCGCTTGTGTTCTTGTGGGATTACCCAGAAGCTGCGGCACTTTTCCTGAAATATTGTGCAAAAACAGGAAACACCGTCAGAGAAAACAGCACATGGCTGCAACAATCCAACGCAGCGCCTCTCTGCTCAGCCTCTCTTTCGTCTGTATTACCATCTCATCCTGAGTTCAAAGCAGCGTGATGTTAATGAAGGTTCCCATGTACAAAGAGAAGCTTATGTAAATGTTACCTCTCCAGATGTTCTATAGCTCTCAGAGCCAGAACTCCAACCAGCCCCGAGCCACATACTACCAGTTAGCATTTAGACAAACCTTTGTACCTTCACTTGCCTATAGGGCCTATCAGACCGTCGCAGCCTGAAAATCAATATCTGCTGCTAATGAAGTTTAGCCACACATTTTAATGAAGAACCCAATTTGCATTTAAAAGTAACAGGAGGGGAAATGGGTTCATTTTCCCCCATATCTTATTTAGTATGTACATTTGAACAGAAAGCAATGCTGCGGTTTGTTGTGTGTGGTGACGTTTGTCTGTTTGGGAGCAGTTTTATTTTAATTGGGTTTTGTGCACATGTTGTTATTGAATGTCTGGATGAATTCGACTGATGCATGCGCTCTGTGTGTGTGTGTGTGTGTGTGTGTGTGTGTGTGTGTGCGGCCTGCATGCGTGCAGCTTACTAAATCCATCATCTCTTTGAGTGAAGAGGATAATTATTAATAAAACCAATGAAAGTAAACACACAGCAAAGTTCGTTAAAATGACTTCTCAGGTGGTTCAGTATCACTCTTTACACCTTCTGCTATCATCTTAAACATGCATGTAAACAGCTTAAAGGTCCTCTTACTTGCTTTTGAGGCTTTCAGCATCTTGTTGCCTCATGAGTTTCCACATGTTGACACTTGAGATGCTGCTGAACGCATTGAAAGTTAGCCAGCAGATGTTTGAGGTACCTTATGTCATCACACGCTGTCCCAAAGGTCAAATGTGGCTTGATATGACATTTCCAAAGCATCGTCCCTTGCCTGTGAAAACCACGTATCTCCAGCACTTTTCATGAGTTGATAAAATCAGCTTTCAGCAGCTTGTGTCAGTGCATTTTTTAGGTGTTCCAGTGGCTGTTTTAAGGGATAATGCCCTTCGAGGTGTCCATTATCAGAAATGACGCGGAGGCGTGAACGTTGCTTCAGCGAAGTCCATTCATTTCTGATAATGGACACCTGGAAGGGCATTATCCCGCTTATACCATGGTCACTTACAAAAGAAATAAATACGTTAATGTTGTTTTTTACCGTTAAAATCGTAAGTTTTTCACAAGAAGCGGCTGTGTGGACTATTCAATATCTCTCATTGTGACGTGTTAATTCACCTTAAGAAGAAAGGACCACTTAATCCTACAAATGCCAAATCACCAAATGTGGAGATACATGTTTTTTTTAGTTTCTGTGTGTCCGTTTTTGCAGGTTCAGCATAGTTCATATGTTCATACTGAGCTCCATGTGTCTGCTGCTCTGTATATTAAGGCTGCTGTATCACAGCTGTGATTAGCTTGAAGATAACATGCAGCTACTCACATGTTTTATCATCTCTCTCTGTTCTCCTCTTCTTCTTCTTCTTCATCTTTATGTTCCCCCATCACGTCCATCTGTTTAATCCCTCATCTACTCTAACAAGCAGCGACTGTACATCTCTATGATAAACCGGCGTTCTTCCTTGTTTGTCTTGCTGCTGTTCGTGGATCACATGCACTCAACCCGCGTCTTGCTCTTAGAAGTTAAATTGCTACAGTAGAAAGGCTGAGGGCACCTTTTTTCTTTAAGTAAATCCCACATTTGACAGAGGGATAAGTGGTGGTTACGCCTCCAGACTTCAGACTTGATGATATGATTCAGACAAACAACCTGCATGCTGCACAAACTCTCCATGTTTTCTGTGTAATCTTCTTCTTGTAGCAGGAGCTTTGATTCGTGTTCTTGTGGGATGGATTCTCTCTTGGACCAGGTAAAACATTAAAGCCTTGTCGTTTCACTAAACAGCTGCAGCTCACCCGGGGGCATTTTAGCTCTTTTTTCTGAGCCCGTTTTAGTCATTATTTTGTGTGTTTTTGACAATATGATTGTGTTTTATTTGACAAACTCACATACCGTATCCTGTTAAGATCTTGTTTGTATTTTTAGTGGCTGCTAGGGCTGAGTATCAATCAGTATATGCAACTTTCCAACCGAAATGCACAGAAAATATCAATACTGAGAGCTGACATCGAATATCTGGACAGATTTCTTCTTTACTTGCAGTTATATTTGATCAGATGGTCCACGATTTCAGTCAGAATCTGCCAACTTTAGCGTATTTAGTCAAAGTTCAGAGCAGCAGTTAATTATCTTTGTATTGAAAGTTCAATTTAAGAGAGTTCTCAAACTGCAACCATTGATTTCACTGGCTCTAATGCAAATTTAGTGCAGAACACACACACAGGCCTGTACTTAAATTCATAAAAAATAAGTGCATCATTGGTCAGGAAAGATAACAATGAGAAATCTCCCTCCAATCACTGTCACGTTTCAGAATATCAGCGTCCTTTGTTAGATGAAAAACAGGTTTGGGAAACTCCAAAATCCCAGTTTTTATATATGTATATATGAAAGCAGCAGAGCTCCAGTGTTCACTTATGTGACCGCCTTAAAGTTGGTGGAAAAAAGGGGAAACTTTTGCCAAACACCTCTGCTCCTCCCAGATGTACACCCTCATCTCTGACGGTGAAAGCTCCCTCCGTATGAGCACAGAGTACCTCCACTTTGTCATGCTGCGTTCGTGATCCTTTTGTACCGGAGCAGCTCCCTTCACATGAAAGCCAACCTGTGTGTTTTATGTAAATAACAACAAGGCAGAGTCTCCTGCGTGCACGCTCGCTGAGAACACTGCGAGATCTCTGCAGCAATTTTCACGCTCTCCCCTGCCGGCAAAGTGTGCCACGGTACCAGCTGCGGCAGGAAGGCAACTTAGCCTCCAGCAAGACTAAAGTGTGCATCAGAGTAAAACAGTTGTTTACTTTGTTTGAACTGCAGTATCTCACCCACGGGAGGCTGCGCGCTTGAAGTTTCGCGTCTTTCAGTCTCAACTTGTGACAAAGAGTCGGATGAATAACAATGTCATTTTCTCTACCTTCTCCCCCCTTTCTCCTGTTGTCTTCTTTTCTGCGTTGCATCCATTTCTTTTACCGCCCGTCCCGCCGCCGCCGCCGCCGCCACCCTCCTTCCCCTTTGCACTCCTCTCGAATTATTCATCTGCTCTTTTAAAGTTTCAGCATGCAGTAAATTGATGGTGACACACAAACTACATTATGTTTTTTCACTCCTTTTTTTATAAACTAACAGCACTGCTCATCTCTCTTTAATTGCGCGGCAGTTGGGGACGCAGATGCGCACAGATGCGAGTGCAGGAGGGTGAGACGAGAGGAGGGAAAGTGGGGATGAAAAGACGGAGGAGCAGAGGATTGTGTAACGGAGGCGAAGTGAAGAGGCAGAGGTCCTAAGTGACCCGGCTCAGATGTGAGTGTTGTCTGTGCGCTGGAGTGGATACAAGAGAACAGGAGGAGAGAAAGGCCTGATACTCCTTCTCTGCTTTTAAAAATCAGCTCAAGCTACTACTGCTGCTTATGAATATTGTACGTGTACTTTTTAAAGTTCCCACACAATGAACTTGTGTGAAAGGCGGTCGTGATTATGCAGGTTGTCGTGAAGTAACAGTCTGTTATTAGTGAGTCGCAGATGAACAGGGATTGAAGCCAAATGCAGACCAAAGGGCGGACCTGGTGCAGCTCAATAGGTTTAGAAAAAATCAAAATGGCAACTAACAAATGCTTATAGGCAGGGAGGAAATATAGCAAACACAATCCAAACCAAGCGAGAAGAAGTCCAATACAAGCAAAGTCTGGGGAAAATAAAGCAAAGTCCAAACTCACAGAATCTGTGAGGAAACACTGACAGCGGCGCGAAAGGTCGAAGACGAACTTACATGAGGGACAGGTGACACAGGAAGTACAGCAACAGATGACGCATGGGGAAGACTTTCAACATAAAACAGGAAATAATAAAACCAAACAAGCCAGATCGTGAAGAGGTGCCTTTGAATTTTTCCTTCTCTAATGAAAATCACAGAGGAGTGTAACATCAGGTGCAGCTCTGTCCCTTTGACCTCAAATGTGCTGTCTATTTATCAAAAAAACCCTCTGATGCGTTCAGGCTGTAGTTTTCTCACAAGCTTGATGCTAATTAGCTCTGAGACATTAGTTTCAGTGAGCTGTGTTGAGCTTATAAACACTTTCTCGACATTTTTTTCCTCAACTGAAGTCTTAAAAACTGACAGAGATCCTTTAAGCCCACATTAATATGAATTCATTATTGGAAACTTCATCCTCCATATTTGAGAAAGTCTGCGATTAAGAAACGATGTAGAAAAAGCAATTTTCTGTTTTGTGCACATTCAGCCGACCTGCTGCGAACTCTCCGTGTCAGTTAGAAGGAATTCATCAACTGGAATTTAACAGCGTCTCCACGCTCTCTCTGTCATCTGCACCAAATGATACAGATCTTTCCAGGATTCATAAAAAACGCTGCGTATAAGTTGATTTGATCCGACTTTGTCATGAACAACAAACACAGAGTCAGTTCAACAGGGGGCAGCACACACAAAGAAAGATAACCCAGAAGAAGAGTGATGATAAAGAGTGTCAATAGCATGTGATGCAAACAAAGGCTCATACAGAAAAAAGTTCTTTTCGAGACAGTTATTAGTCTGGGGACCCATAAAATGAGATATTACCCATTTTGGCACTGTGTTAAATTATCCCGTTGTCATCCAGGAGTCCTGTCTCCAGTATCTCATTAGATATTTTTGGACAGCTCGCTCCCCTGATTGCAATATTTGGCCCCTCAGGAGAGATTTACTCCATAACAGCAGCGATGTACAACTGCAGCCACAGTAACTCTAAGTTCAACTGGTTCTTAACTGGCTTTTTTTCATTGTTCTGAAGACTGTAAGGGAGGCCCAAAGCGAGGCCTGTGGGCCAAAAGTGACCCGCCAAGAGGTTTGATTTGGCCCGTCAGAAAAATTTTTAAATCGTTTTAATTTTTGTGAGCCACAAATGCTCTTTAACTATGTAGGATTCCTAGTTCTGAATTATTTTTCATAATATGAGCACAGCAGGCAGAGCTGGGTGAAGGAGCTGGGATCCTCGTACCGTTTTACATCTTAACAAAACAACACACTTCAATATAACATAACACAACAGGTGTTTGCTTTTGGCCCGTGGCCCATCGTTAAGTGCGCTACTTGAACAGTAATGATATTTTTTCGTCTGTGGTGTGTACCAGCTAAGCTTTCACTCTGTGTTGTTGTCTTGTAAAACAAAGAGGTTGTTTGCCTCCATTTCTGTGTGCTTAATAGAGACGTAGCATGTAGAGCAGAACAGGAGCGAGATCAAAGCAGCAAAAATTATCGATCACACAAACGGCAAAATGCAGTTTTGGCTCCGGATCAGGCCGAGGTGTCCATATCCCTGTCCTTGATCCAGTCTGTTTTCTTATCTTAATGAACATGTCCTCAGGGAAGGGGAAGTTCAGCAGGATGTACTCTGAAACACTGTGTGTGCGCGTGTTTGTGTGTCGAAACACGAGTCAATACAACTCTCAGCTGCCGCGTTTTAAGCAGATCATGAGTCAAAAAGTAATCTGTCCTCAAACGAAACATGTAATAAAAGACATGAGGCACCAAAACATGACATTCCTGTTCTCTCTCTCTCTCCCTGACACACACACACACGCACACACACACACTCCCAAATTACCACGATGAGGTTAAAAAGAGCGTCAGATAAGATAAAATGTCACGTTGTCACTAATGTAAAAGTCAAACAGTGGAAGAGATCAAAGCCGTACAAACTGTGTCAGATTGTGTGTGTGTGTGTGTGTGTGTGTGTGTGTGTGTGTGTGTGTGTGTGTGTGTGTGTGTGTGTGTGTGTGTGTGTGCGTGCGTGCGTGCGTGTGTGTTTGCGGCGGGACGGAGTTCCCTGTTCGCCTTCCTGTCGCTTCCTCCCTCTTTTCAACCTCTGCACCTCTCCAACAGGAAATAAATAAGTAATACTTAATATCATCACATGTGATTGAAGGGGCTGCGGAGTGGAGGAGTGAGGAGCGTCGCCGGATGAAGTGGAGTGTTGAAAAGAGTGATTATTTTTGCTTCACTGAGGTCTTATTTTTCAAAGTGCCACTAAAAGCATGAGAGACTTGTGTCACTTTGCGCTGGGAGGACGGAGCAGCTGAAGGGTGATTTGATAAGAGATGAAAGAAAGGTAGCGACACCCCGCTCACCCATCTCTTTCTCAGACCTTTGCTCAAAATCTTGATGCTTCAAGTGGCTCCAATCATATTCTCCACGAGGCGGTGCGATATTTATGGCCGAGCGCCCACAGCCAAAGCTAATATTATGAGCTTCCACAGTGCCATCCATATTGTTTTACCTCCACTCGCCTGCGGTGAGGAATAAATAAAGTGCCTGCCGCTGCAGAGTGGCATCGGCAGTCTCGCCTTTCAAAGCACTCCTCGAGCAGGTTGGAGAGCGGGCCGGGCTGCAGAGAGGGGGGAAGAAAGGGGACTGTCACTTTAGGTTGGGTAATTTTTGACGTGCACGTCAAGGCCTTGACAAGGGGAATGTGGCCGGCTTGTACATTAGAGTCGGGCTCACAGGCAGCGGAGCACTGGGGACAGGTAGTAATGCAGTCCCAGAGAGTGCTGCTCATCTGCTCGCACTATGTACTTGTCTGGTGCCACACAAGGATGCCCCCTGTCGCCCCGGCTCCGCTCCCCCATCCCTCTGCAGAAATGACTTAAGTCAGTGAGGGAAGAATCCATTTACAATGTGTGCTTTATAACATCTCCTTGACAATGCAGTAGTGGATTAGAGACATTTGTGATGAATCATTTATGCAGACCCCCCCCCCCCCCATCCTTCTCTTCCATGTGCACAGGCTTTCTGGGTCCTGGCGCACCACATGCACATGTGTCTGCTCGGATGTCATCGCAGCAAGATATGGAGAGGAGATAGCGATGGGTACTCGCCGAAAAAAGGAAAGGAGAAGAAGGAAGAGTGACACAGAATCGTCAGAGTGGGGCATTAAAATTTATCTCCAAGTCACAATGGCTGCCATGATAGCGGCGTGAAACTTTCCTTTGAAAATGAGCGTCACTTGTCCTCCCAGTCATCGGCTTCGCTCGCAGCCCAGACAAGCGCTCTCTGTCCTCATCAATTCTTCACTGCCATTTTGACATTTATTTGGCTCATTTGCATAACCGCTCCCCGTGTCTCGTGTTTCGTCTCGGGTTTGAGCGCAGCATTCCCTTTTCCTCAACTTTAAAACGCTGCTTTAAAATTAATGCCGGCCCAAAGAAATATATAAATATATCCTAAAGTTGACATGATGTTGTTCTACATTATTCCCTTTGAAAAGCGATTTTGTACGTACTAAGCTACTCAGACGCGGCGGGTGTGGAGGTGCGGGCACACGCGCTCGGGCTAACAAACACGCACTGGGTTGTGCAGCCTCGCCATCCCTTCAGTGTGTCTGCTCTGTGCTGTTAACATGGAAGGATGCACGCTGACTGCTACCATCCCGACCGACTGAAAGGCTGCTTTTCTTTAATGAACGGGCCTCCAGCGAGTTCTCAGCAGAGAACTTTAGCAGGATTTGAGTTTGCGGCTGTTGGTTTTTGGATGTCTGTGGACACTTTGTGGGCTCCTGAACGCAGCCTGCGGCTTTCCACGACTCTTTATTTTGAAGCAGAATCAAAGAATAAGCAGTTCTGTTTGTCATCAGGGTCGCTTTAATCACTCATCAGTAGTTATCCAGGAGTCGGCGTGGAGCAAAGGGAGCTCTCCTTCTAGCTTTCCTTACCTGACTCCTCCTCCTCCTGCCCGAGCCGCTGTCCAGTTTTCAGGCGACCGCGGCGCAGATGGCGTTTCCTCCCTCCTCCCTCCGCTCCGGGCTCACCTGTCGGCCCTCGTTGCCCATTCGAGAGGCAGAGTGGCGGCAGAGTCTGAGAACGACTCAATGCAAATGCCGCATGAAGAAATATTAAAAATTGATCACCTTTCCATTCGAATTCAAGGAAGCCATCATTCTCCATAAGCAGGCCTGTCTCTTTAAATCAGAGGAACTGTCGCTTCTGTGACTGCCTGTTTACAAAATATGAGGCTGAAAATGAGACCTGCTCCCTGCGGACAAGCTCCTTGTATAAATATAAATAATGAATATTAGATAAATAATTTCTGCCCTTTAATAATGCACAACTCGGTGAAATTCACTTACACTGTGAAACTGGAGAATCTAACTAAAAGTAGATAATGCAGTCGTACAATGGGGGTTAGGGTGTGTGTGGCAGCGAGGGGGGGGGTTAGAAGCACCTGCTGACCCTGTGGTCACCTCAGTGTGTTCATGCCGCGCAGGTGACGTATGGTCAGGTTCACACTGTACAGCCAGGCTGCCGGGGCGTGTAAAATAATTATTTAGCTATATTTAATTAACAATCCTGTTGAAGGAGGTCAAATAAAAATATATTTACAAGCCTAGCAGGGGAACGGGGGGTCCAGGCTGGAGCCCAGGTACGCCCCGCTCCCCTGGGAGGGGTGGACTCCGGCGGAGCAGGAGGCAGCCTCCTCGGCTCTGCTGCCTGGGTGTCTTCTGGAGAGAAAGAGGGTGGAGATTTGATAAATGGTTAATTATGAAAACCCTTGTGCCAAAGCTAAAACTGTAATTAGCCTTAATTGGCTAATTGGATGGAATTGGTGGATGGCATAAGCGTAATTGCCCCATTTTTTTCAAAGCGTTTAGTGTAAAATGGAGTGTGTAGCTGTGACAGTGACGGCAGAGTCATTTTACTGCTTTTTTTTTTAAAGTGCGTGTCAACATAACCTGTTGTTGCCGACTTCCTGACTCCCTGATTTGGTCCGTTTCTTCTGCCAGAACTCAAGTGGCTGCTTCTTTTGGCCAGTTGTGTTTTTCAGCGCACCCCCTCAGCGCTGCATCGACTTGTTGTGGAGCTGCCAAAGGGCTAATAAAGTCCAGGTTCTGCTCGAGCCTGCTGATTCACACCTCGGAGATGGATCGCGTTAAGACCTTCACTCCGGTCTGAGACTGAAACAAGAATTCTCTCTCTTCCTCTCACCTCCTTTCTCTCTCTGACACACAAACACAAACTCACACTGAGTATTAGAGCAGCTCGGCTCAAGGTGCTCAGACTCTCTGCTAATAACACCATCTAGAATTCACGCCCTCCAAATAGGTTAATGTGTTTTTGCCCAGAGGGCCCTATCTGCCTCAGCAGCAGAACTCTTTCTGCACTTCCATTAAGCAGGAACACTGCCACCTATTAGGTGCTCTGGTGTGTGTGAGGCCAGAAGTGAGAATGCAAGCAGGAGGCTGCACACACAGTCTGATGTGTGTGTGTGCGCGTGTGTGTGTGAGCTGCAAAAGTGCTCTGCAGTGCGCTCAGGGTGTCAGTACCTGGAGCTGCCCGCCGTGCCGTGTTAACTGTTGCAGGAGAACAATGTCACGGCCCCTGACAGCTTGTTAAAGGCTCCGCCATGTTGGAGCTGCTCCCTCCCTCCACGTCGCGCGTTGGCACCCTGAAACACACAACACGCATTTCAGCACAGGAAGCACTTAAAACTCACACAAATACTTGTTTGCAAACATGTGAGCGTGTGAAGAAATAAGACTGGAACCTTCTCATCCTAAAAAAAAAAACAAAAACATGCTGCTGTTGCTCTCCAAGTAGAACGAGGCTTAATTGCTTCTTCTTCTTTAATGAACTTTCTTTATAATATTTTGATGCATCAGTGATATAATGATGGCAGCGCTTGTTTTCAGAGATATACAGATTTTAAGTACTGACTAATTCTGAATATCCACCACTTTTCATTTTACATGATAAAACAATCTGAACAGTGTCGCCAGCACATTTTTTTTGTCCAGTCACAGATAAAAACCAGATTTTTTCCCTGTTGTCTGGAGCATGAGAGCGTTTTAAATACTGTCTCTTGCCAATATCCAACAGGCAGTAAACACCATGTTTGACTCAGACGTGGTTTAAGAGCAGAATCAGTCAGACTGCCGGAAAAGTGAAGTTGCAGAAATGTTCCAGTAACGAGGCCTCATCGATTCAGTGTGTTCATATTTTAGGTTTGAAATTACATTTATTTTTACAGAAAAGGTGTATTTTACATGACATGTGTTATAAAAACCAGACCTCCTGAACGGCATTGCTGCAGGATGTTTTAACATGAATTTAACAGTGAATTTAACGTTATATGATTTGATGCTTCACCTTTAATCAAACGCTCGTTCCAAACTTTTATGAGCAGCGATGACACTTTGGAATATATTCGTGCTAATGATGATGATTTTTTTTTTTGTGCTTCTTTGGTTTGCATGTGCTGTTATCGCCACGGGGGATGTGAGAAAGAGAGCCCACTGTAAATAACACAGGGCAACATGATATAAGATGTAGCTTAAGGTCATGTCTGGATGCTGATGCTGATGGCGCAGCACTGCTGGAGGTGAATGCACAGACTGAAGCTAAGATCCGATCTGCTTATAGAAAACATCAAATCATCACTCATGCAGGGATTTTATTAAATATATTCACGCTCAACACAAACATTTCTTTCTGCGAAATTATTTCTACAAAATACTTCAAAAGTTTAATAGTTTGCACATGAAAGAAAATCTGTATGATTATGAATATAATGATAACAGGTGGCTTTTAATTTTCAGTTAAGTATTTTTCGATCAAAACGGGCCGTTTTCTGTCATTAATGGGATGTTTTCCTGTGGTGATCAGTGTTCAAACATGTGTGCGGTTGTTTCACCCCTCACAGCGCGCTCTGAATGTTTGTGTCAGCCTGACCCCTAGTGGTCACCCAGTCCACCCACTGGTGCCCCACTCTCCCCTTTTAGAGACGCATCACACAAAAACAGCAAAAGGAAAACATCTATAAAACTTGTATAAATTTTGTTAAAATGAATAAATCATCTATTGAGATGTTTTGATTGCATTTCACAAGCAACACATGTCCTGAATTGTTGTGCGGAAAGTATCCGAGCTGAAGCGCCTCAGGCTCTCCGCGCTGGTCCGCGTCTATGAACATTTATTTGTCTTTAAGTAGACAAAGCCATTATTCATAATGTTTGATGCCAGAGTCAATAACGGGCTGCACAGAAATGTGAGTTAAATTGCTCTCAATTCTCTGAACTGCGGTTCAGTGCGCCTGCCTTTGACAACAATAACTCAGACATTGAATATGTATTAAAGCCTGAACAGTCCTCAGAGATGCAATGCATATATTTGATGAATTCCATGAGTGACTGGACCAGCGTATACTGTCGAGTGTAAAATAGATCTGACCAACGCAGAGACAGCAGAACTAATTAAATGGATAAAAGATATATACGGCCTTCTTAGAGTATGTAAAATTAATACCAGACCAAAGGACTTGCCTCTAAGCCACTTCATCCACTCTACAGCACAGCGGCCACACTGTGCTCAGTTTTGATGGAGGGCAAATGAGGCTGTGTGTGCGCGCCTGTGTGTGTGTGTGCGTGCGTGCGTGTGTGTATGTGTGTGTGCTCGCTGCTTTTTGAGGTTTCATTCTTATTCTGACACAAGGATGACATTTTTCCGCTGGATGGTTTTATTTTCATCTTGTGTTAAGTTGTCGGTGTGTCCGACAGTTTTGCTGACCTCCGACACGAATGCAGAGTGTGGACAGAATAATGTGAACACCT
Organism: Chaetodon trifasciatus; assembly: GCA_037975065.1. NCBI lineage: Eukaryota > Metazoa > Chordata > Actinopteri > Chaetodontiformes > Chaetodontidae > Chaetodon > Chaetodon trifasciatus. The sequence continues at coordinate 6,332,372 of JBBMOE010000023.1, forward strand.
GTACAGTTTCAGGTAAAGCCAGGCGACGCCAGTGCAGTAAGAACGCTGAGGCTGTGTCAAAGACTTCAACTTTAAGTGGATGGACCTTTTTTCAGCCTGTGCTATTGTTGCATTGAGTTTTATCATATTTTAAAGTGCTCCTGTGATTTTCTTGACCCTGTTTTGCATCAGGCTGCAGCTTATGATCATTTTCATTGTCGATTAACGTGATGATTACTCTCTCGATTCATCCCTCGATTGTTCGGTCTATTAAATGTCAGACAATGATGAAAATGGCAAACACTTTTTCTCCAGGTGATTCTTCAGATGTCTTCAAATGACCGACGTCCCCAAATCTGAAATAATGAGTTTCCAATAGATTCAACCAGAGAAAAGCAGCAGATCCCCACACGTGAGAAGCTGGGATAATCATTCCAGCTCGAGTCTCAAGCGTCGTGTGTTGTGAGTGCGTCCGGCTATGCACATGATTTGGATATTCTTTCTTTTTATCTCTCGCATGCAGACTGGTCCTTCGCTGACCTTACGTCCTCCTGAGAGCGACTGAGCCCGAGCCTGCGTTAGGAGTACTCTCCACTGACCCACTTTGACTTTTCAGTGCCCTCACTTCCACTCCCATCATCCGGTGAGACTCTGGATGAAGAGGGGAGAAGGGAAGAGTCCTTGCTCTCCGGGTTTGCTTTCATCAACATAAAAACTGACGCCGAACACCAGCTTCCAGGGAAAGGGTGAGGTAAAGACACCATGTTTGTTATCTGCTGGGATCTGACGCACAGCGTCTGAGCCCTTACATTATACAGTGTATCTCCAAAAGGCATGTTAAGAAGGGTTGAGCACCAGTTTGCAGAGCTGTAAAGCTGAGTGGACATAAAAACAAGAACACCTGTACAGTGGAATCCAATACAGCAGCCCTCATAGTGAAGCTTTTAATGTTTTTTAGCTTATTTACTGAGCAAAAAAACAGTCATATACAAATATGTGAGCCTAAACTGCAACATGTAACATATGTATTACACCAGTATACACATATAAATACACACATGCAAACAAAATGACACAAATTTAGAGAGATGCTGACACTGTGTCAGAGATTCCCTAACAAAGCAGCTGTTTTTTTGTATTGCATTATATTCAACAGTATTTCTGTTATTCTGTCCACCCCCTGCGCCTCCTGAAGTGTAGCTGTAGTGAACACGATCCTCCAGTAGAGGGCATCCCAGTGCGACGCCGCCACCGCAGCTCTCGAAGGAGCCCTGGCCCTGCCAACTCGCCTGGCCTTGACCATGCACTTGGGAAGCCATCATTTATTTTTGGAGCCCTAGGCCGCATGGCAGCTGTGAGAGTGACGGAGGCTGAGGAGGTGGGAGGGTAAGCAGAGAGAGGAGGCGCAAGGAGAAGGAGGGGAAGCGGGGCAACTTACGCCAGCACCAGTGACACAAAAAGCATTGTCCTGATTTAATGGCTGTGAAGTCTTGCCTCCCCCTGGTCCAAGAAGCTGCTGATGCTTAATTAGGACGAACACTCACTCAAACACACAACAAATAGCACGCACACACACACACACTCACGCACACACACCTCAGCCCCAGCCTTGCCAGGCTTTCTGCCACCAGCCCCGAGCAAAGATGATTCAATCCAGCTCTGCCATCACAGGAGATGAGTTATGAAGACAGAGAGCTTTCTGTTGTCGCACGGCACAACTTATTCGCTCCTCTTCCAGTGTGGAGGTCATAAAATTGTCACCGGGCTTTAATGTGAAGAGCTAAACCTCTGATGAGTCATCAAGAGTAAAATCAAACAGGCCCGTGGTCTATGATTCATAACTGTACAGGGATGACAACAGGAGAAAAAAAAAAGCCAAAGGAGCAGCGAGGGAGAATTCATCCTCAAATCTGCTTTTTATGTGGTCTGGTATAACTCTGTCAGACGGAGGTGGTGACAGCTATGACTGACTAAATTGTCATGATTTACGCCTTTTTAGCTCTATAATTCTTGCACAGGTAACCGGAGAGAAACTTTAATCGGACAGCAGGATTTCACACATTAAAAAAAAGAAAAGAAGCTCCGTTATCTTTGTACTGCAGCGATGATATATGCAGTATTTTGTATATTTATATAGTATTTTATATATTCATTGAAGGTGTCTGAAATAATTTAAAATCTATTAATTACAGTTTGGTTTTTGGTGCTTTTTCTGAAGCGAGTTTAAGTTCTTTTTAAAGTTTAATCCAGCATGTTCTGGTTGAGTGACCTTGCTCACAGTGCAGAGTATTGATTTCCTCGTATTGATAATGTGAGACTCGAGAAGCCGACGCACACGGCGTTGATATGTATCTGTATCAGGTTGGCGGTGGTATCGTATTCCTTTAGCGCGGGGCCCAAATGAGCACATGTCCCATTTGTTCAGGTTTCTGCTTTTTAAAAAGTGATGCTGCTCATTCTCTGTGTTTAACATTAAGGCAAACTCAGTGTGAAACGCTGGATGAATATTTCACCATCTCTTTACACAGAGAAATAAGGAAACAAGACAAAGTCATGTACAAGTCCCACACAAATATATGCCAAAGTGTTTCTTCTATGAATTTACATCCAAATGTATTAAAATTCCCCTCTCCATTATCTGGAAATGCATATTTCTTAATTATTCATTGCAAGGCATTGAAGCACCCAGGTCTTTTAAATTTTTTATTTCTGCTCAGCTTCAAACAGTAGATCTTGTAAAGGGGACCCAGTTTTGGGGTGTGGGAATTGCTGCAGGGCGAAGCTGACAGGATTTTCAGTCTCGAGGCACCTCTCGCTTTTTCATTACAGCAAAGCAAAGGAACAAATCCAGGTCAATTAAAATAAGGAACGAGAGGGCTGAGTGGCTCGACGTGAGCGAGATCACCGCCGAGATCTGCCACAAGAGGGCACAAGGGGCTTAGATATGTCTCGAAAAGGCAGGAAACACATCTCAGAGCAATACAGTACAGCAGCCGGGGGACCGGCGACGGCCCAGATAACATGCAAATATCCAAAACATCACCTAAGACATTGAACTGAAGGTTATATGAGCTTTTCTTACACAATAAGCAAATTATATACGTGAGTATATGATGCAAAATATGTTTAAAGTCGCAGTGTGTGTGCACAGTTAAAAGCAGAGCCCCCTCACTTTTGGTGCTTCATAAAAGTCCATCAGACGTCTCCTCTCCCAGCTTTTACCTTTATGTGTGTCTTCACTATAAAAGCTGCTCCTCCAATCACACCAGCACCTTCCGCCAGAGGTGTGTGTGTGTGTGTGTGTGAGCCCAAGAGCATCCCCTCTCCGCTTTCCATGACGGTCGTTAAAACCCTCAAAGTGACACGCCCATGTAAAAAGCATCAGTGGCTAACCTGGGGAGTGTCACATTGAATTTAATGGCCTCTTGTTCCCGCTGCACTGGAAGTCATATCTTGATGTGAAAGGCGCTCTCTCCCTCGTCTTCCTCGGAGTATGCTGTGATGCAGAAATGTTCGCATGCATTCTCTCTCTGTCTGTGTGTGTTTTGCAGAAACACACACACAAACAGCGAGGAGCGACGCCGAGCTCAAGCCCAACACTAAAAGGCTGTAATTGTGTTTATGACGGTGCCCTGACTCTGCTGCTGGCCCCGGTCCAGTATGCAAGTGTGTGCACCGGTGCATGTGTGTGTTTGTGATAGATTAGGAAGCCCAGTGTGTCTGTGTGTGTGTGTGTGTGTGTGTGTGTGTGTGTGTGGTTGGTTCTGTGTGACTGTAGCCTCCTTATGACCTCCCTGATGGCCGGAGATGGGCTGAAGTCATAACTCTTCTGTCTGGCTTTACCCTTGAGCAATATCACAGCCACTCTGAGTGCAGCAAGTCAAACCGCTGCGCTTCTCTCCACAACTGTGGACGCACGCAAAGGTTTTCCAGTGTGGACGGCTCAGTCGACCTATCAAAGCAACTGGGAGCAAACGCTACAGCATGGGAGGAATCCAGCAGCTGTTCATGAGAGGACGGCGTAACAGACTTACATTATAATCCATGGATGAAGAGTCATTGGAGGGTTGTTTCGGTTTAGAGCATCTTGGGTCTTATTTTCATAGTTCTGGTCATTCTGTCGGTTATGATAACACCAAAGACTACAAGACAGGACACAAAACCATATGAACGAGCCCATCAGTCACATTCTAGAAAAGCCAGAAGGTCTGAACCACTTTTAAGAGTTTAACCCAAAATTAATTCGCAACCAAAGTGTCGTTAATAACTCCTCTTCGGCCGAGTGGCTCAGTAAACTGTAATGAACGTACAACAGTTTTGGATGTTCGGATAACCTCGTTTTAGCAACGATGTTACATTCCCAGATTTCACTGATTAACTTTTCCTAACTAATAAAATGATAACGAAAACTATGAAAATGAGATCCAAGTTGAAATAAACCAAAATTATTCTTTAATTGTTTCTTTTTTTGGACAGACTATAAACAAAACACTGGCATACTATCACCTTTTAAGTTGAGGGATCTTGTTAGCAAACAGCGACTTATTTAAGTGGCATTAGCTTTTATTTGCAATTTTACTTTATTTTCTGGTCACCTGATGATTGTTAGTCGAGTATTCACTCTCCTCTGTGTAATGTTTTTCTCTTAACCACCTCTTTTTTAGCTGCTTAACACCCCGCTATGTTCACCAGCTAGGCGCTAACTAAAACAGCACCAATGAGAGCCGTGAGAGTCAACCGGAACAGTAAACCTGAGCCTGAGCCTCCACAGTTGGCTGATAATTATTTGTGGGTTTGTCTCTTTGAGCACAAACACATAATCACTTGATCTGTTAATCTGAAAATATTGATTATAGCATCTTTTTTGTTTGTTCCTCATAAAAAGCGATGAAGGAGTTAATCCAGTTTCTAAACACTGGAAATAAGAAGCACTGCTTTATTCTCAGAACAAAACCAAAAGCAGAATAACAGCACGAGACATAAGACCAACCCTGAATAACTCAGCCATACAGAGGAGGATCATATCCTAAAAAACTGCAGCCAAAAAGCCTTTGGACTGAAGCACTGGAGGGCAAAGGTTCATGTCTTGACTCCTGACTGCCGTGCAAACATTTCCACTTCCTCAACATTTCATCCAGTGACACAACAGCCGCCTGTGGCCGTTAGTCTGAGAGGAAACAACAACAAAAGACTCTTGCAATACCATTATTACCATTTTGGGTGCTTGCCAGCAACGCTCCGGATTACCTTGCATGGCAGACAAATTGGCAATTGGAACGCCAGTGTAATGGAGGCTAATTGCCTGAGTGCAGGGTTAGTTTGTATTTCATGCAAATCTCATGTGCATAGTAGTGAGACTTGGCTGACAAACAATAGCCATTCTGAAGCAAAAAGGCGATTGAAAATGGCTCTTTGACACGGGCTGTTTACTTCATTTTCACTAATTATTGCTCACAAGCACTGATGACCTCATTCTTAAATATGCTATTTCGTCAGATTAGGCCCCGAGACGGCCATTCAATAAGTTTAGCTTAAATTTTATGCTAACAAGTATTTTGTATATGAAGACTTTCAAGCAGAATTATTATATTTTAAAAGAAGCTTTTTTTATGTGATTATTTGTCACACGTAGATTCATCTTTCAGGTTAAGAAAGTTTTGGAGTTGAACCTAAGGATGTTATGTAGCCTTTTACTCGCTAGTATAACATGTTTTTAAGTGTTTTTGAGCAAATCCAAGTCATGTTTTAAATCTTTTTAAAGCAAATTACAAGCAAGTCATTCAGAACTCTGACTGATACAGCTTTTTTTTTTTAAGAGTCTTTACAAAGCTGACATATAGTCCTCTTTGTGAACAGACTAAATAATGAAATAATCAAGCTTTATGGCTACGCGCAGCCTGCCTGGCCTTGCCATTTCTGTCTTACTGTTCAGCGTATTTCCCAGGTCAAAAAATGAAACTTGAATTCGACAAAGGACTCTCACCTCAAGGTCAGTTTAGTAGCTCTTCTGGAGATGAATCAGCGGCAGGAGTTGGCACAGTTGTTCTGGTGTGCTTATACGCAATCACAGTTGTTCAAATTTCCGTTTTTTCTGAGCACTTTTCATGCTTGCTTAAATCATGAGTTTCATTTTGAACTTTGGAACCAACAGTTGTCAAAACAACCTCACCTCAAGTTCCATTTGGGAGCATCTCGGTCATATCACAAGATCTTCATCAGCTTATAACACCCATTAATCAACATTTCTGTAAATGTGCCAGCTGTTAACCAGCAGGCTGAGCAACAACAACTAAACAAGAACAGAACAGGAGCCATGCAGAGCGACAGGAAACAACAAAACATCATTTCAGCACATTGAACCATGCACACAGGTGAGCAGCACTGACCGCAGACATCTGCTGCTGCATGCATGCAGAGCAGCTAAAACAGTAGATATGTAGGCTTTCAAGTGTGAAGTAAGTCAAAGAGCAGAGCAGAGTCAAGTCTGAAGTCGTCATTTCTCAAGTCTGTAGCTCGTTAACATGGCCTCTTTCACAAAATCAAATATATAAAGGGAGGAATTAATCCTCTGTGAGCGTTTAGAGAGCTCTTTTTTCAATTTTGAGAGACAGAAGTTGATCAAGGATGCCACCCTTTACCTCAACCCTGAAGCCTCACCACTTCTTGTGCAACAAGTATGAAAAACTCTGCTAAGATAAGTAACAGAGAAGGTGCAGTCAACAAAACAGCTTTTGCTCAGTTGAGTAGATGCTTTGTATTCGCAGCCATCCATCCAGCTTATTGTGGTGTAAGTGGGTCAGGTCATGGTCAATAATACAATATGGTTATCATCTAGCAAGAGATTCCAAGCAAGTGTGTTTCCAAAATAGACTCTGTTGTTGTGGGACAGCTGGAGAGCCTTTTTGGGGTCAAGGTTCAAGGGCTCACGTGGACCGTGTTACTGTACCATGCAAGACTTTTCCTGGCTGGTGTCTGCTCATAGCGTTGGAGCCTGCGCAACACCTGAATGCTCTGCGAGTGCAACGGTGCGGCTCTCCGGCCTCCTGAAGGGTACGTAGCTATGCTCCCCTAACCTTACCATCTGCATCACGCTGCCATTTACAGACAAGATGAATCACACAAGCCCATGTCCAGGCTGGGAATAGCTTCTTCCAGATAAGAAGGTCAAGGGTCGCATTTCTGGCCAAGGTTGGCTGTCCTCGGGGCTAAATTAAGAGCCTAGGGGTTGCAGAGCAGCACAGGGTAGCTTGGGCCCTCACACTCAATTAGGATCAAAACAGCCATCAGAGTTGAACTTGGATTTAGGTTGCTGAAAGACAAGGAAGTGGAGCAGGGAGCCTTCTGGAACACCAGTAATGCACATTAACACACGCTTCATCCTGATGTATTTTGCTGATTAATAGACAAGCACGGAGCGTTCAGCTTATTAATCACCAGCAGCTGTTTTCGACATCAGTCTGCCATTGTTGCGCAGTTGCGAAGGTGTTTGTTTACTCTTTGCTAACCTAACAGGACCTCTGACCCAGCCGGTGGAATGTGAGAGCAGAGACGCAGTGTGGGAGGTCACCGCCATCATCTACATCCTAAACACATGACAGGCTGTCAGGCAGAGGTTAAAGCTGGTCAAGTTCACACAGGACAGCGTGGATCCCGATGCGGCGAGGGGAGCGAGGTCTCTCTGCACATGCAAAAGAAAAAATGGTGCCTGCATCGACACATGCAGGCAGTGGATGCAGCGATAGCATAAAGCAATGCTCTGTTTCACCTATTCTGCTTTACTAACCCGAGTCAGAGAGGTGAAGATTAAGCCAAACGCTGAGTTATGAGGCTGTAATTTGTGCTGCTTTAGTGTTGCATTTAAGGTGTTGTTAATATTTTCCCGTACCTCCACACATTCACATTATTCCCTCCATTCGAGATACGCGCGTTTCCCATGTGGTGATTCACCTTGATGCTGCTGAATATGTGCAACAGGATGACAAAAAATTCAATGCTCTGAATGTGTAGTAGACTCTCTGGCAAAACCATTCATGTGAAAAGATCCACGCTGAATAGTTTTGCATAGAAAAAGGCAGAAATTTGTCCTTGTCCAAATAAGAACATGGTACAGCCAAACAGTGAAAAACCCCACTGATTTCCACGCTGTCCTTGTCAGCCTTTGATCCCTTGTGAAAAGGCTAGACAGTCATGCTGCAGTGATCAGTCAGGGTCAAAGTCATACTCCACTTTCCCTCCCTCCCTCCTGGAGCTCCACTGTAGTGTTGTCGCTCCGGCAGCTGGTGGTGCTGTAAGACTTGAGTCTCCCTGTTGCCTTTTCTCCTCCATAACAAGGCTGTCACCTATTCCATCCTCCTTTGTCCTCTCCCCTCCATCACTCACCTCCGTACGTCAACGCTGAGCCACTGCAGCATCCTCCGCCAGCCCCTGAGCCGGTCTGCTCTGATGGGGTGACAGGCGCTTGGGGGGGCCGGCGCCCTAAACAAACTACGCCACAGAGGGAGAAAAGGCCATCTTGAAACAAACTACATGAAATAAAAAGCGGCTTCTTTTCCCTCATCCGTCGTGTGCGTTACTCCAGCGATCCGACAGGAAAGACGTGGGTTTGTGAGGCTAAAATCAATACTCTGATGTTGACAAGGACATGGACATGCAAAATGAATAAGTGACTGCGTCAGTTGAGTGTTTTTTCAGAAAAAAAGCACATAGGTCATTTGTGTGAATGGTATTAATTGGGTTCCCTGCGAGGCCACACAGCCGGCGGCTCGGTTATGATTCCAGTAGGTAAATATTTGCCTGTACTAACCCTCACTAGGTGCCATAATGATTCTTTGTGTGTTGCACTGTGTACAATGCGTTTCTGTGTACACATCACTCAGTGCCTATGTCAGCCTGAGCGTGTGTGTAGCTCAATCCCCCCCCCCACCACCACCACCAACATTCCCTCTCCACAGCTGCAGCTCGGCAGAGTTTGATCAATAACGCGTCCTTCATTCTCAAGTCGGGCCTGACCTTGGCAGCCTTTTGTCTCCTTCCAGGGGCCAGAGTGCGCATGTACAGGTTGGAAAACAAGGCTCTCAAAAATCCACCCTTGGAAGGAAAAAGAATTCCCCTCACTGCCTCCACACCACAGCATTCTCATTAAGAGCCTAATGAATCATATATTTATAGCGTTCTTATCTTAGCGTAATGAGGTGATGCCACTTTTGAACTCATTTGCTAAATTACCACAGGCCACACTGAAATGGAATAAACTTCCAATTCCTTGCATATGCTGCTGCATTCATTTTCACAGGGGCAGCGGTCTACGGAGACGGCAGAGCCAATCCGAACCCGGCGCGTGAACAAAGAGCATCCGTGCGCAGTCACAGACGACAAAAGGTAAGCTGTGCTCGGAGACATTTAAAGGCATTAAAACATGGAAGTCTGCTGCAGAGGGCAGCGGGGGGTCGCTCTGACGGATCTGTTTACATGTTAATGCAGCCTGTCGTAGCCTGCAGGTGGCACCATTTATAGACTGATCCTGCAGTCACATTCTTTTTCTGTCACTCAGTAATGGATATCTAAATGGCCACAATATTCTCGCACAGGTACATATTGAATTGCTCCATAAGACTGCATTAAAACAAGCAACAAGTTACTTCTATATGCACAGGTGCTCCATTATGCAGTCGCAGCCTCTGTGATTTACTCCACTGGATGCCAGCAAAGTTCAGATGCTGGTACATTACTGTTGAAGGAAACACTACATCAGTACAAAGTTATAAGTGGAGTCATTATGGAAAGCGGTATGAATACTTTAGGTAACACCGCTCATGTTCAGCTGAAAACAAGCACGCTAAAGAGAAGTTAAAGACACTCGAAAAGTTCAGCTTGCTCGCAGATATTATGTGGTTTTTATGTGAAACATTACTTGAACAGTTTTATTCTGAACTACACAAACAGCCGTTCGTCACATTACTGAGAACTTAAATGCAGAATGATGAGAACATTTGTACACAGGCCGTTCAGTAATGGGTTTCTGCAGGCAAGTCGTATCAAGATCAATTACAAAATTAGCACATTAGTACTGACAAATTACAAAATTATGTTCTAATCCTTTTTAAGCCTTGTGGTAAAACTGTGGTAGATTCGCTCGCTGCGGGGATAAACTTTGAGTGAAGGATTTGGCCAAAATATGCCCATCTTTATTCCACGGCTACAGTCCCACTGGCGGTGGAGAAGCCTGAAATATTCAAGAATTAAATCACAAGATATTACAATATGAACTACAACTCCTGCATAGAATGGATAATCTCCTTCAAAATTAGGCTTTTTGAAATTATACTGTTACTTCAACCCTACATTTACATAGACTATTGAGAATAGAAAAAAATATCAGCTTCTATTATTTCCCTTGTGATGTTTACACCAAAATATGTAAATAATATTCACCATATCAGACATAAATCAAAACTCTGGATTTATTAACTTGTTCTTCTTTTACAAAAACAATCATTCTTCAGAACTTCAGACTTTACATGAGCAAAAAAAAAAAAAAACAAGAAAGGGCAGCTGTCCATCGCCACGTCAAACACGGGGACATGAAAATGAAGCAGGAGGATCTTCTCTACACTTTCCTCTTCTGGGTGCTGATGTACAGGACTGTGGAGAGACGACAGGAAAGAGGAGGAAACATGAACGTCTGTAGTTTTACTGAGCAACTCAAGGACGTGTCTGAGACCCCTCAGAAACCTCTGGACACACATTTGTTTTTTCATCCTGAGATTTCAGATACCAGGTGCTCTCTGAGAAGATCAAATCTACAAGTTAGAAAACACTGAAGGAATATGGTGTCAAGTGATTAGTGGACAACGTGGAAAAGAGCAGTAAAAAGTCTGATTAGTCACCAAATGTTTAATATTGCTGAACACAACAGAGCCCAGCAGAGAGACGCCTGCTGCGATGGTGCATTCATGTGAAATTTAATCGCTGCCTTATGAATACAATGTTCTTCACGGCTGACTCCTGATGCTCAGTGCTGTTTGCAGTCACCCCACCCTTCACTTCCCATGGCAGACCACAAATAAATCCTCCGTGGGAAACACTGACCCACTGAAGCGGATCTCATTCTGAAAAAAAAGCCTTGCAGGGGTCACTCGGGGTAGAGGTGTAAGGCTACAGACTGTATAGACAAACAGGCAGGTAAACCAGCTCTTACTTTTATGTAAATCGACTTTTATCATCCTGCTGGTTTTGACTAAAATAGCCCCATCTCTTTGGCTGTTGGGCCTTTTTATCACGCTGACAGCTCCACTGGCCAGCATGACTCACATTCAAGAGGGAATCACACAGTAAACACAAAACACGGCTGCTGTGAGGAATATCTAGACAGACCGATGAAGGTATGGACTAAAGTTAAAAACACAAATTGTTAAAGCAATTACTTATGAAACACACGCACTACAATCCTTCATTCACCAAAGACTGACAGGAGACAAACAAATAAAAGAAACATCATTAATGTCACATCACATCATTAATGTCGCTCTCAAAGCCCAAACTTAAAGTCCAGTTCAGACTCTGAGTGAACACAAACATTATCTGAATACACTGTTAGCGTATTTCCATTTTTAGCATTTCATCTCTGTCTAACACACTTCCTGAGAGAGCTTCACCCACAGGATCCTTTCACTGAGCTCACATTGTGCATCAATGTTTTGGGCTATTTGTAACGAGAGAATAACAGTGCTCAAGTAACAGGTGCTCTGAGTTTGGTGTATTCTTGTTTGTAGACTCAGTAATTTTGTCTTGGTCTTTGTCAGACATGTTTGTTCGGTCTCTGCACGCCAACACAACACTGCAGGTAACTTGGTTTCCTTTGCTCTGTCGTAGACAACGAAACCTCACCACTGACCTGATTTCTTCAAAGCCGATTCAGAGCACCACAATAACAGGAGTCACTCATCTCGGCTTGTATATGACAAACTTCAGGACTCATGCATCAATCATGATGAGAACCACGTCCTGCTTCAAGTGTCGAGGAGCCGAGATGTCTCTGAATTGCAAATATAATCCTAAATTGGAAAATCTTACCATTGTTTCCTCGAAGAAACGCATCCCCGTACTTGTTCTTGAGCTGCCCGTTGACATACTCTTCAGTCTGCTCGATGGCAATGTTCATGTAACCATCCAGACAGGCCAGGACACCTGTGGACAGACCGCAAGTACGCAGCGTTTAATCATAAGAGGACATCAGTTTTCAAATCACGAACGGGAAACGGTGAAACACGCCGGTTGCATTACCTCTATAATCCACACCGGAGTTCAGTTTGACGACCACAGGTCTCCCGATGATCTGCTTCAGAAAGTCGCTGGGGGTCTGTTTTCTCAGACTCATCTTGAGAGTGATCTGAAGGGGTTGGAGATAAACAATACATGTCATGCTTCACGCTGTTTACTTCAACTAGCCACATTAGCATATCAACCATCTAGCATAGTACCACCTAGCTAACTCGTGTTTAACAGCGTTCACTCGTACAGTTTTGTTTTCTTTCCATTGATATTTGCTTGTAGCAGCACGTAGCAACGTTTCCAATTCGACCCAACATTAACGTGTTTATTACCATCTTAACACCGTGTGGACAAGTAGCGTTAGCCGCTAGCTAATTAGTGTTGCTAACCGGCTAACGGCCACCTCTTCAGTGAATATGCTGACACTGAGCGGCGTGTCGGGCTCGTTATCCTCGTGAGTGCATTTTATACGATTGCCGGGATCGAAGCAGACTGTATTGTGCGTGCATAAGTTTGTTTTTATGTTTGTTATCAGTGGCTACATGTTTGTAGCATGACACTTACCCGTGAACGTCGTCCAAGCTATCGTATTAGGCACGAGCCGCGGATTGACCAATCAGAAGCGTGAGCTCTACGGCGTCTGAGTGAGGACAAAAGTCTAAAGAGCGCAGTGGCTCTAGTTGTGTGACATCCATCAAACTTAAATGGTTTGATAATCTGACATAATTCACTGTGACACATTTCAGTCAGCAGGTCACCAGTGTACAGCACAGGTCCGTTCAAGAGCAGATTAAAAATATGGATCTACCTAAAATACAACGTGAGGAGATAAGATCATGTTCAATTTAATATTTGATTCTGAAGTATAAAAAATATATTATAGTATAAGAAGTCTGGTCCTGTGGTTGTGCATGCGGAATAAACCTGGATCCAAATGGGCATTTCATTAGAAAAAACAGCCATAATTTGGAAGAATATGTTTCATGTTTTCTATTTTCTATTCACATAACTAGTTTTTCTCCAGAGATCATGACCACAGCAAGATATTTTCAGTTGCAGTTTGTTTCAAATCATTATTGGAAACATACAAATTCACAGTTTGAAAAAGAAATAGTCATGCTAACAACAACCACAATGAAATGAAAGTGGGCTTTAAAAAGAAAGCAGTATGAGCCAATTGCTTTTGTCTTAATTAACAAAGCATTGTCTCGTTAAACTGCGTAATAAAAAACAAAAGTTCAAACTGATTAGTTGATTAACAGAAAATCTGCAACAAATTTGATAATGTGCAAATATATTTTCATGCTCCAGATTCTCAGACATGAGAGTTTTATGCTTTTCTTTGTCATATGTGATAATAAACTGAACTGTCTTTATTTTATCGTAGTTATTACAATGATAGTAATGATGCTAATGCTAAAGAACAGTGTTTTGTTCTTCTCAGTGAGAGAATAGGTAATAAAGGCATTGATGATATCAGTATAAATTATGTATCTGTAGTAAAAATATTGAAAATTTCAATATTAGAATGTCCTGACATGAAGAAAACATTATATTTGAATTTGCCCAATGATTAGGACCAATATTAATTAACAGAGGCCTTTTATTTCACAATTGTAGGATTGTTTTCTTATTCTAATTCCTTTAAGATAATTATTTATAATAGTGTTGTAGGCACCTATTTGCTTTTTATATACTTATGTACTTGTGCTGTGTATATGATACCTAAAACCTACTTTTAAGCCTTATTTGAAATTATATATATTTATATTTCATCGTTTTTAATATTCTTAAAGGGACATCTGTATATAGTAATATTCCTAAATGTACTCCAGCTTCATTTTTCTTATTGTCTGTGAGTACAATTTTAATGAATCATCCCGGAGGTTTCAGATCTTTTCATTATTTTATTCTCGTTCGGCCAGGCTATGTTGTGAAGGATAAGAGAAAGTCTACCATCTGATAAAACTCTGGTTGCTGGGTGCATGACCCAAACACTGCGCGGCTTGGGAGGTACATGAAAAATGGTGTAGGGGGGAAATAGGGATGAAATGGTGAGGTGAAAGATAGAAGAGGGTAGAGGGAGGGAGGGAGGATGTGCCAGTACATGTTAACAGAGACAGAGAGGTTGAGAGAGAAAGGAAGAGAGACAGAGAAAGGGAGAGAGAGAGAGGGATTGTGAGAGGTGGAATCATAAAGTACTTCTTGTGTGTCTAGACAGGTTGCTTGTTAGCAGGGCATGGCTAGCCCTGTGGAGGCTAGAGGTTAATTTGGTATCTGCTGCTGTGTTAAACTAAGGTCAGTACTACAAGTCCTTAAGTCATAAACAAGAGTAGTTAAGAGCCATGTATACACCTAGGCACCGGTTAATGAATATTCAATGAAGATTTTTTTTTTTCCCCTTGTCCCCTGTTCCCTTCGTTGTTGCTTGCTTTGAAGGAAATTTTTGGAAAGAAAAAACCCCACAGTTTATTTCTGTTGCCTTCAAAAATGACCTCTGTGCACTTACATTCACTTGTCCTTTGTTATCATACAAAACACGGCCTTAGTCATAATAGAAAGTGGCTTTTTGCTATTTGAAATGTGGCACACTCATTATGCAGTTCTGTCCCTGAATGCACCAAATGTAACTACCCATAATTTGATTGCTTAATACAATAAAACCAATAATGTAATAATAATGTGATTTTTTTCCCCCCACGTCATAAAGTTTGTGGTTAAAATAAAACTTATGACCAAGGCTACCTGCTCGCTGGCATTCGGTGCAGATGTTTTAATATGCAGCCTGGCAGCTGGGCAGGCAAAGAGAACTTGAACTGAACAATCACGAACAAATCGTAGTATCCAGGGGCCCGGAGATAAGTGTGTTTTGCCGGTAACCTGCAGAAAATTCAACAATAACAATTCAGCTGAAATAGGGGTTAATTGTAAACATTGACACTGTGGTCTAAAATCATCATCACATCCCACGGGTTACATGCCAATGGTAGCCACACACTCTGCAGCCTATACATTATTTAGAATTAAAGTGCGTAGGAGTGCACACCTTTAAAATGCCAAGCCGTTTTCTACATAGCCTGTAATAGCTGTTAAACACATAAGCATTTGTGGACTTTGCTGTTGCTTATAGGTCAATCTGAGAGTTGACAGTCAGTATTTAAGATATGTTATTTAATATTGATAATTAAGATGATTTTCTTGTATACTAATTAATTTCCTCTGAAGACCAGTTTACAGCTGTGCTATTAAAAGGTTTTTTACACTCAGATTCACGTAGACTTCACAGTTTTGCAGGTGTTCTTCTTCTTTGGTGCCCAGTTGCTTCAGGTATTTTTTCTGCCTTAATGCATGATAATTTTGGATTAGTTATCAACAGCATATTTTACATGTTGTTTGTAATGCAGTTCATTTTAATGCCAGTTTTTGCTTTCATTGTTTTTACTTTAATTCATAATTCAAAGTTGCTATATTAAATTTTTTATTTAAACATGGCTAAGTTTAATGTGAAAGGTGTCGCTCGCAGTGACAAACCTGCAGAGAATCATCATCTGACTCTACAGTTCCCCCTGCAGTGTGAACAGTAAACAGTGTAAGCATTAGCTTTATCAGCAGCATTATTAGAATCAGTACTTATATGATATTTTATTGCTCATAAATGAATTATTAACAGAGTCCAACTTCTTTCCAGCTCCTTTTCTTCAATCTGGCTCTTCTACTCACCAGAGGCCACATTTCCTTAACTTCATTCAAAAAACACTTAAAACATCGATGTCTGGACAGTGAATGACTCCTCTTCAAATACGCTCTGACTGCCCGGTATGAGGGTGGTCAGCCAGAAAGCACAGCAGCAGTGCTGTCAATTGAGAGACAAATCCTGTCTCCATCTCCAGACCCCTTAACCCCGAGGGGCGGGCTCGTGAAATAGAAAGATTATGGTGACGGGAGATGCTATTGTAGGTGGGAAATAGGGGACTGGACCAAAGGAGGAAGGGGCTCGAGGTGAGTGAGAATAAGGAGGGGGCACATCCCTCTTGTATACCAAAAGCAATATGCAGGAGGGGGGTGGAGGTGGGGGTTGGCGGGGGGAGGATGAGGAGGAAGTCTAGACTGCATTGACCCTTCTGAAGCCAGGTTTTCTCTTCAGGTCAACCTTGATATGGAGAAGATAATGGAAAAGCTTGGGGGAGTTTTCAGATAAAAAAACGTATTGGTAGACAGAGTGTCCCTCTTCTTGCTTCTATGTAATCCCTTACTGTATATGGAGGTAATAGCTTGGAAGAGATGGGAAACCTTTCCTCCGTCAAAAAGGGGACAGGGAACCTCAGCTGCATGGCTTGATGCTCGGATCCGCTGCCCTCGTAGCACCGAGGGTTGTTTTAAATGGCTGGGATATTCAAAGCTCTTGCAAGTCCCTCAATGCCTGCCCTCCGTACCTTTAACACCAAAACAGGCAGTCAGACCTCTACATCCATCCTCTATAAAGTACATCCCCTATAAGAGTTCTGAATCCCTTCGTCATAGCGTTCTGTACAAGAATGACAATTTATAACCAGCTGTAAATTACCCATAAGGTGCAACTAGTGTCCCTGCGCTCGGGGTTCTGCTCCTTATTATTTCCTTGCCAATGACACATCGCTCAACTTCCACTTAATGACTCAGCTGTGAGCACTGACAGTTGACAGCGGCTGGTTGCCTGGGGGCCCCACGCTGAGAGAAGGGGATGGCGCGAGGCGGACGAGGTGGGATGTAATCACTCCCTGTAATTTGGAGGAAATTCACTGAGCTGCTCACAGCGGAGATGAAAGCACTGCTCTTGTACCGTCTCTCCACAGCCGCCGAGCTCCACTGCTCGCAAAAGCCTGAAAAGAGAGGTTCAGAGAACCAATTCTGCCTGGTTGGTGTCCCCCAGGGGTTAGTCCTGGGACCATCTCAAATCAGCTACAGCCCTGGAGCCATGTTCTATCCCCAAGGAGTGGCACCGCAGACAGACAGTCAGACTGGCCGTCCTGTGCTATACGGCCCGGCCAGCTAGCACACAACTCTCCTGAGATCCCCCTTAGTGGGAAGGGAGCTCAGTGGAGCTTATGCTGAGGGCTCTGCTTGTATCCGCCTGTCTCTCTGTCTCTCTGTCTGACACCCTCCCATGTCACCTTATCCCCTCTTCACTTCCCTTCAGTATCTCAATCTGAGGCAGGGAGGGAATGTCTTTTAAAGCCCCACATCCAGTGCTCTTTTTTGTCATATTAAGGAAGGAACAAGAGCCTTATATAATCCTTAAAATAAACAATTTTCAACACTATGACAAGCCTGTGTGGACGAGTTTGCCTCAAAGCATCCTGTCATAAAAAAAATAATTATGTGCGCAGTAACTAGTAATTATATTTTGTTAACCTCAGCATGCTTTATTGTCTTGGCTGTCAAAACGACAGTCCATTTCACAAGAAAATTTGGCTCAAGCCATGAGCAGATCGCCCAGTTTGATCACTTTGTCACACAACACTATCCTACCAAGTTGTCAAAGAGACACTGTAGTGTTTTAGCTTGATAGATGGTGAATGGTGCTTATACAGGGAGCCACTCCAGTGCGCCCATAAATATGCATCGTGACATTTGGAACAAAGCCGCTCGTCCTCTCTTTCCTGATGAGCTCTGCCTGCATACTATAACATATTGCAATACTGTCACACCTTGTGTTTCATAGCCAATCTCTCTGTTCATCAACTTGGCAGATAACCTCTAGATGCTGACAGATGATATGGGGGGTGGCATTAGGGCTCTATTGTATGCAAAACCAGGAAGTGAATTTCCAGCAGGGATGCTTATACCAGTAATTAATAATTAATCCTCATTAGTTTATGATGTATATAATGTATGGTGGTATGAATATTTAAAAAGAACATACATGGTGTATCTGAATGAGCTGGTCCTCCAGACAGCTTGGGGAAAGTCAATCAAATTTCTCTATTGATCAACAAAAGGTCAGGGGTGGAATCATGTTCTCACATTCGCGGGCCGTAATCTGTTTGGCCGAGTGCGAAAGAATGCTCTCTGCTCTCGCTGTAGCATTAAGAACATAACTGGTTTCTTTCTCCAAACACCTCATTGCTTTAGAAAGGCATAAATATCCAAGACAGCCAGGAGCAGTTCCTTTCAAATCCCACACACACGCATATCTCTCTCTCTCTCTCTCTCTCTCTCTCTCTCTCTCTTTCTCTCTCTCTCTCCGCCATGTCTCTCTCTCGCTCTCTCTCTCTGTCATTTGACCAGCAGTGCTTCCTGCCACTGAGGACCTGTGACTCAACAGCCAGAATACAGCACCGTTCTCTTGCCCACCCTCTTGAATATTCATAGAAATGAAAGGAGTGAAGCTCAGACCCATCCATCTTGTGTTCATCCACATTTATATAAAATAAGGAAGTGTGTATATGTGCGTGCTGGCGGGGGGGAGTTACGAGTAGCGCTAGATATCCAAACGGGTGCTGTGGGAGAGGGGGCGCGGGGGCTGTTTTACACTAATTTCTTTATCCCTTTCACAGGAGTGCCATGTTACAAGAGAATTCCTGAGGCGAGCCAATGGCCCGATAAATCTGCCGGAGCCTCTCTCTCAATTTGTCTCCGTGGAATGTCAGCTGGCAAGCGCCCAGACACTGAGAACCTCTTTTCACAATGCGCCAATCTAACAGACGAGATCCCATGTTGGAGCTACAGTACAAGGACTGGCATGGATAAATTGCCACGTGCCTTATCTAGGTCTCTTTATGTCTAACTGTCTGAGGTCTTGCTCCTCGCAGCGGCCCCCCAAGGCCGCTTCCTCCCGGCCCCGCCGGTTAACCTGACCGGCTGAGTGGGTGACATTGACAAAATGCAGGTGTCGCCAACCAGGAACCTGTGATATGACACAGATGCTGTGTCAACCCGTCTTACTCCATATGACCCCCAGTGTGAACAGAAATCGTCCTGTTTGGTGTCGTTCATCACCGCGTGGCGCTTTCTCCCACATAGCTCGGTCCAGGTGGTGGAATGGCAGAGTGGGAGAACAGACCATGTTTGTGTGAAGATGCAACAACTATCTCTCTCTTTTTCTCTTTGCCTTTCTCCCTCCCTCCCTCCCTCCCTCCATCCCCTCTCCCTCTTCCAACAGACTGCTGTAGCACTCTTTATACTCTATTTAAAGGTTGTAGGTTAGCAAACAGCAAGATGCCTTCCCACCTGTACCCCTAAATGAGTCATGAATGAATTTCTCCATTTATTTATGTACAGTATTTGCAGGGAAAATACATATATATACACAGATGGACATGAGTGTAGAGTTCCTCTTTCCCAATCAAGATATCAAGTTTTTTTTAATCTCTGATTACATAAATGGTTTTACTGGAATTAAGCTCTAAATGTTATGTTTGCTGACAGCATTGGTACATTTTTAAAATAAATTAGTAATGCCTCATAAAGGTGCTTACAGATATTATCATGTGTAACTATGTGGTGATCTGAGCACGTTAATCTATCTTTATTTTGTAAACCAAATCAAACGATGCAGGACAAAATAAAATAAAAAAAAGCCCAAATGAATACCCGCCTATCCTCTACAACTCTGAAATTTCAACACAGCCAACCGCACAAGCGTATTTAAGGGGCTCATGTTACTGCCTGACAGTTGGCATGACTGTAAAAAAGAAGCATGTGCCAAGTGGAGCTGCCAATGCTCAGCATGGCCGGTTTTAATATTTTAATGTGTTTCATTACAACAGTATGGGCCAGATAGCCTTTCCGACGTCCAAACAATTGTCTGCAAATGAACAAGATTACATGACAAGCCCTGAATGACGGAGCTACCCGCGGCTGCCTACCCCAGCCACTTATCTGATGGTAGCCTAGCAACAGATCCCTGACCTGGCTTTGACCTCCACCCGATAAGGTCAACACCTGAAGGCTCTCCCATTGGAGGGCTGGCTGAGAGAGAGGTGGAGCTTGGGGATGTAGGGAGACAAAGGACTCACAGAGCAAGGGCAGCCTCCTCTGCATAGAGTTCCCTGCTCCCTGCTGACAACAAAATGTTCATACAAAAGCATGCCAGACCTCTTTACTAGGGTTCGTTATACCTGTGTGTGTGCGCGCATCGGACGCGAGCCAATCATAAGAGAGAGCACTTGCCGGTACAGTATCCCCCGTAGCAAATTCAGACAGCGGTGCCTTATTTTACAGAGGGTCAAAAATGTTTCCTCCCTCAGCGCAGCATCAATGAGAGGAAGCACAGCAGCTGTAACTGTTCATAATGAAAACTATTGTGGTGACAAATGGAAGAGACACATTATGAAGGAGGTGCTGAATGTGAAATTAATCGACCAGAGCAGCCCACCCTGATAAACATCCCCACTTCTCTATCATCTGCGCGCACGCACGCATACAGACCTCACTCGGTTTAACGGCAGCGATATGGAAGTTAATCCAAATTGTGATCGTAGCAATATCCTATTAGACCGTGGCAGTAAAATCAAGCTGAGACCGGTAACACATTACAGATATCAGGACATGTTCAGCACGCTCCATTACAATATGAAGTGACATTAATCAGCAGGGGTCCTCTTACACACACATAGAGGCATAAAACAAACATGCAAATCACACACGCAGACGCGCACAAGCCTAAAGTACAGCTCAAAGGAACAGGCTCGAGTGCTGAACTGCTCTTTCGTTTGATATAATTTCCAGTGGTGAAAAGAATTTATCACTGGCCTTTTGCTAGATAAATTCAGACATATTGTAAAGGAAAAAGACAGTCATCCAGCCAAGGGCAGAGAGGTGGACAAATGAATAGCTGTTCGTAACACTTTTTGTAATTATTTTTGCTCGCCGAGCCTCTGGAATAAAAAAGGGATTTAGAGGCAGGTGGCAGACGCTGTTATTGTGCTCGTGCTTTGTGACTTTCTGTGAAAAACGTACTGGACGCAAACTGCTTGAAATGATAAAAGAGCACATTGTTTTTAGAGCTGTCCTCACGAGCGCTGTGTCACTGATTCCTCTCAGTTGTTAGTCAGTTTTTAGTTTTAAACTGTATGTCTGTCTCTCTTTCTGATGATGATGCATTCAGTGAGGTGTCGGCGCTGCGGGGATGATCATTCAGCCTGTCAGCTTCAGCGCTGCTAAAATAACTCTTGTCCCCGAGTTGAAGGACCTTCGCTTCCCTCCAGGGCCTTTTTGCAAGACCTCTGCCCCAGTTCACCCAGGGCAACCTAGGCTCCTCCTCTGTGTGTGTGTGTGTGTGCATGTGTGTGTTTGCACTGTCTCCTTACCGCAGGGAAACTGTTGAAGGTCAAAGGGCAGGAAGTTGGCCACCTGCCTCTGTCACACTAGTAAAAGTAGAAGAGCAGAGAGGAAGTGGTGGCAGGAGAGTAAGACATGATAGAAAGAGAATTTATACACAATGTGTGTGCATGCTTTTCTCTGGCAGATGAGTTTACAAGACGCTCGGATGGGTTGTAGCGTAAAACAAGCGAGAAGCGAGTCGTTTCCTCTTTCTTTCTGAGCGTTTTGTTGACCTTTGTGAAACTTAGTTTATCTGATCTGCAGACTTTATGCCAGATTAAAGGAAACCACTGCTACAGGCCGAGGACCACCGCTGAATAACCTGGCGCAGGGATCTCTCCGTTGCTATTTGCTGGAGGCGACAACCCTTCTCGCTCCCTGCATAAATGTGCCAACCGAGGACGAGAGCATAGAAGGCCAGAGGGCAAAAAGGGAGTGAACCACCTGCTTCTGTCACACTGTCAGGATGAAGGCGGACGAGTGCAAATGGGGTGAAGTGTGTGTGTGTGTGTGTGTGTGTGTGTGTGTGTGTGTGTGTGTGTGTGTGTGTAGGCGTTGGGTTGGGGATATTGTGTAGGAGGGGGACAGGTGGCACGCCGGACAGCGCTGGCACACTCCACCCCAGGATTTATCACTCGGCGACAGTCACGGCTGGGCAGGGGACAGATGTTTCTGTTTACCCCAGGGCAACATCTGACTGGCCGAGCCCAACGCTAGCCCGGCCGGCCTTGCCCACGCAGGACAGAGCCGGAGAGGACAGAGGAGGAAAAAAGAGACGCGGAAACTGGAGGATGTTCACTTTGCCCCCAAGGCACATAAGCAAGTTAGCTCATTTCTCTCCAGTCTGCTCCATCCTCCACCGAAGCACCTGAAACTCATTTAGCCCCCAGTAACTGTTGTGCCACTATAGGGAACCATTTTAATAAGTAGTAATAATACCAAGTGACAATATGAGCTGTTTTCAAAGCAGGGAACCTGCACCAGTTATTGGGAAGTGAAACAAAACAACTCTAATTGACCTCCAGTACCTTCTTCATCTGAGCACAGCACTTATTGTGTCTTTATATTTACGGGCGATTCAGTGAAACCCCTTTTTGCATTAGTGAATAACGCACAGTGTGTGTTCCAGCTGGGACATCTGAGAGCCGTCACTGATAACGTAGCTGGAGCGCTCATCCCCGTAGCAATGAGGACTGACCTTTAGGTTCAACCCTTGCCATGGCTACAATCAGCAGGCTGTACTGTCAGCAGCATTACCTCAGCTGCCTGGCATGGTCGGGGTCAGAGAACAGGCTGCGACCTCCCCGTGGTGACCAAACTCAACTGGGAACAAAAACGCCGCCAAGACAAACACGAGTCGAGGAGGACAGCTAACATTTCTGTTAATGGACGCGTTCAGTGGACACGATGCCAAAGGATGCAGAAGTTTTGCATGTCTGCACTGATGTGTGCTGGAATAAGTCAGCCTGCTTAATTGAGGTTGATGTTATGTACAGTTTGTTATCATTAATTGGTGCAATAAGCAAAGGGTGGACACACGGAGCAGACATGGCGCCGACTGAGCCATCCACTGTGAAAAGGCTTAAGGGAGAATTTCAGCTTCTCTCGAATTATTCATACAAAACTGTTAAGCACAGACATGACTCTCAGAAATCTTGAAACCCCCTGAACAAATACGTTTATCTTTGGTGTCATCAAGACATACAAACCAGAGCTGCACTGTTTGCTCTGCACTGCATTTTATAGACATGGGAACTGATCCGGAGCAAATGTCTATGTATGCTCTCAAAGTCACCTTTTCCATCTTCCACAACTTATTTTATACGTAGTGTAAAACCACATATTTGTAGTACAAACACATTGTCAAAGTTGAATGTTTCAGCAGCAGAACTACAGTAGCGCAGACTCCGAGTGTTTAAACGCACTATTTTTCCCCTGAGGTAGTTGGAGAAATCGTCTAGAGGTCTTGCCATATGCATATTTTGTGCTGTCCACAAAATATAGACAGTGTGCAAAAAAAACGCAGAAACCAAAATGAATTTAACCTTTTCCTCGTAGCAGCACATCCACTGTTTGGTCAGAGCGCCTGTCCATAAGCTGTCCATCTGCAGGCGCAGGTAAGAAACACAGCTGTCTACTCACAAGAAGTCTATTAAAATTCTAATGTAAACTATTATAATATTCAGTACTGCACCCTCACATTATCCCCTCCACATAATGGGATGTCTTAATCATTTCATGCAGGAGATGCAATAATATATAACTCTTTTCTATTTGTGGAACATGTTTGTCCACTCTCCTCCTGATAGGCCCCATTTAATCATGTTGTTCTGTTTCCTAATTAGCAGAAATGCAAAGTGTCTTTGTCACCTGTGGACAGCCAAGAGGGCTAATTTGGGCTTTTCACTAATTGCCACGGTAACGAGCCTCCTGCGCCTCCGCTGGGGGTGGGTGGAAGGCATGGCAGGAGGAGGACTGGAGGATGGAAGGATGGAGGGATGAAGACACAGCTCTCCTCACACACGGCCGAGGTGTGAAAGAACGCGGCAGGCCAACAGAACGCAGCCTGGAGGAGTCCAACAGCAGGGAGTGGGGGACAGCCTGCGCTGTGAAAAAGCCCCAACACCCAGCTGAGAGGGAGGAGGATTCAGCTCTGGCCAGTTCTGGTCTCTCAACTTTGATGAGGAGATGACTACATTGGGTTGGATAATTGTTGGACACTTCTCTGACGCTGACACCTGTTATTGCCCCCACCTGATTTAATGCCGGTTCCCACACAATGCACCTTTTTCTCTGCTGTTCTAATAATAGACACATTTTAGGTATAACTCAGCAGGCAGTTTTTAAATTAGCAGCGTGACATGTATGAAGCCTGCGTGCAGAGATGGGGGCAAGAGGAGGCCATGATGGACGCACGAGAAATTAAAATATAGCACGTTTGATGACGATGAAAATCTTTAACTTTCACTCAAGTGTCAGCTTTTGGCTGCTTTTTACTTCATGTAACTTTTGTATAGTTTATGAATCCTGGTGCAGCCTTGTAGAAACTTATAAACACCCTGGATGTAAAATATTATGTGTGCTAATATACTAAAAGTATTATCAGCATCAGGGTTATTATAGCAGCATAGATTTAATGCATGCATTTAATCAAAATCAGTGTGTAAAATAAGTCCTCCAGTCAGTATGAACCGCTAATATTCACATTCAGTTGTTAAATTCTACCATGCTGCACGTGGGATAGTTATTCTTAATTACAATAAAGATCTAGTGACAGCAGTGAATTGTCGTTTTTAGCCAAAACAAGCGAAATTCATGTATGTCATTCCTCTGCTTTACGTCTAAACTGACATGTGCGTTCATGTTTGCACCACTCGCATAAACCCTCACTGTTATTATAATTCTAATTATCATTTTTGGGTACATTAAACAGATTCCGTGAACGCGCTCTCGCTGCTGAATTATCCCCTCTTCGCTTTTTCAAATACATCCTCTTTTCAGCAATACACCCTGAAAGCTCGGGGGCACCTTGTCCGTACGCCGCTCTCGGGGGCGAGCTCCTCGAATGTGTGCGTGCGCGCAAGAGCGCGTTTGAGTGTGTGCGTGAGTGCGTGAGTGTGTGTGTGTGTGTGTGAGAGCGTGTGAATGTGTGTGTGTGTGTGAATGTGAGTGTGCGTGCGTGCGCGTCTGCTCTGCTGTTGCTGCCCTTTGATCCCTGCATTAGTGTTAGTTAGGGGCTCGGAGACACACTTGCACCGAGAGCAGCCATAGTCAAGACACGGCAACAACAACAGCGGCACCTCCTCCGCCTGTGCTCCCATTCCCCAACAATACACTTTAAACCGAGCAAAGCCAGGTGCACGACCAAGTCCCTGCCATCACTGGCGCCTCCAGTCTCAATGGGAAAAACCTTTTTTCTTCTTATCCCTAAACAAGGACGAGAATGTGATTAAAAACGGGGGAAAATGCCAAGGAGGAAGCAGGAGCAACCCAAGCGCCTGCCTTCACGTAAGTCGTTCACTCGATTTGCTCAATTTTAACGGCTCTCCGTGTGTTTTGCGCAGTAGTTTAGGGTTAAAGAGGTGAAACAGACAAAAGACTCGGCGTAGGTTATTTCTCCCTTTTTAGGTCCGAGCGAGGCAGCCATGTTGTTGGCGATGGGCAACGTTAGCAAGGCAGTGAGTGGATAAATGATACGTGGCTTTATTAAAGAGTATAATCGATAAAGGTCCGATTCCGCTAAAGGTTGCGGTCAGTTGGCATATGTGTCGGTTGTGTGTGAGGGATAACGGCAGAGCGGTTTTTCGGGGAATGCGTTCGCCTCTGCTAGGTCGCTTTTCGGGTAGAAAGGGGAGGATCTGGGAGTCTGGCCGCAATAAAATGAAGGGTCAGTCGGATCAGACAAGCCAGAGTCTGGCTACCCGTACCCTAGTGTTCCTAGTTAGCAATAGCGCTATCTAGCAACGCTCGCTAAAGTTCATTTCCGCGGCGATTAACGGCCAACTTTCGCCGCGTACTTCGGCTTCCCGAACCGCGGAACCGAATTCGCTAGTTTGTCGTCGACTTTAAAAAGTGTGGAGAGGGCTTTTTTGTCTTTCCCCGAGCCGATGGTAGTTTTTTTTCCTACCCCTCCCAGTCTGCATGCAGGCTGTGTCAGAGCCATGGTCGGTCACCTGAAGTTCAGGGTTTTCCCCCCCTTCCCTTTGCAGCCATTCATTGCAGACAGACTACGATCAATAACGCGGTTAGAGGAGGGAAACGACGGTCGTGCTCCGCCACATTGCTCGAAACATCGCCGTGCCGCAGCCTGAAGCCTGCTGTAATTCCCGTGGAGTTAATTTTGCGAGCAGCTTGCTTTACTTTTGTACATTTGACCCTCTGTATCTTGGATGTTCGTATTGTGCCTTTATCGGTCCAGATAATGAAAAAGCTGCAGTTACACCCTCCCGCCGCTAGAGGATCGCTCGGATGGCAGTGGGCAATGACAACCATTATTAAAAGAATTATCCCAGAGTGACATCTTTTTCTTTTTTTGCTCGTGATCATTTCTGCTCAATACATGCGCAAGCAAACAGCTCAATTAGTCACATTGGGATGCAAATGCAGTGAATAATTGAGTGATTCATCTTTAAATCAACGACGGCCGGGTACATTTATCTTATGACACTTCTCTTCTTCATCTCTTAAATGTCAGACCGTGCCAGCTGTTCAGCATAACCAGCCACCACCGAAAAGGCCACTTTAAGTTGCACTCCGCTAACTGTCTCACAGTTTGATTTCAGAGGGGTTTGAGGAGCCAACCTGACGCCGCTTAACATTTCTGACACATTCGCTCAAATCAGATTTTGTTGTTTTTTTCGTTTTAGTGGCTGATCTGCTGCTCAGTTGTTTGACCTAGGCTTGAACTTGGGGATTTGCAGCGTTTGTGGAGACTGGGTGACAGCGGTGAGGGACTGAATGTGTGTGTGCCTGAGTGACGGGGGGGGGTATTTGGACAGTGAGCCCTCCCTGATAGGCTGCAGGAGGACTATGCAAGCCACACGGCTGGACTGCACAGAACAGGGTCATGATGTACAACCAGACGTAACCCACTGCAGCCCTTTCACCGGTGTGTGCACACACCAAGGCTTCTTTCAGAGAGCTTGTCCCCTGAATGCATCTTCCCCATCTTTAACCAGAATCTGTGTCTTACGGAGCAGACGGTTTGATGTTGAATCACATTAGTTTTAGCAACAGTTTGTCATTTCAGCACCTGAAACGAGCAGCCTTTCCCTGAACGTCCCTTCCTCTGTCATGATGCTCATCTTCCTCATTAGAAAACACATCTGTGAAGCCGTTTCCAGGCTGTTTGTGTAAAAATTCAGTATGGCCCATTGATACTTTAATAAGTTGTGCATTTTCCTTCCAAATGAGAAAAAAGTGTCCTGTCTTGGGTAATTGGAGTGACTCACTGTGTAGGATTTTATGACATGTCACCCTGTTAACAGGGACACGTATATTAATAGTTTTTGAATATTTTGGTGATATGACTCACTCGTCTCAAAATATAGCAAAATTGAAATAGATTTCATTTTTTTTGTGTGTGTAGCAGATAGAAAATGATGTTTTAGCAGCTACTGTAGTAGCCCACCGAGGAAATAGCAATTGATCGTCCGTTTCAACAACTAAACGTACCCTGGAGTTTCACTACGAGCCCTGCTTTATAAAGATCGGAATATTTAAGGGCATGCTTGGTTAGTTTCAAATGTGATCGAACCAAAAGGCTTTTTAAAACATCATTTAACGGATGGAAAAATGGTGAGCAAAGTAATTGTAAGATCCAACAATTAGAAGGCGCACAGTTTATGTGTGAAAGCTGTATTTCACACACTGTCATCATTATATAGCCTGGATCAGTCAAACATGAAGTCCAGTATTTTCCATCTTTTGGCCAAGTGGACCGTAGTTAGCCCAACTCAACCTTTCAATTAAGCTTTGTAATTGGCCTGCAACAAAAACACTCTTCACACACCAATCTGAAACCATGCACTCCAGTGTCGGCGCTGCGCTGTGTTCCTGGGTTTAAATGAAAGCCTCTTTTTTCCTGATTGAGGAGTTGTTTCCCTCCTCAGTCAACAAACTGTCACCGAAAAGTATGAATTTGTCAGAAGCTTTTTGCGCTTTGTTTTGGATCTTCCCACTCTAGAATGGAAGTGTCACCTCATGCCATTCGCTGTCAGTCTGTGTGTTTTCATTATTCAGCCAACAACACCCTGGTGGTGTGCCAGCCAACAAGCCAGCACAATATCGAGCTTCAAATCTCTTCATCTGTGGTGAAAAAGGGCACGCTAATACACTGGCTGCAATGCTGGAGGTGCTTTATCTTAGCACAGACCCAGATATATGGGTTGTGCAGCCCCGTGTGCACTGTCCTATTGTCTGTGTCACAGCTTGTGAGAGGAGGCCATTCTTTAAGTGTGTGTGCACGGCACGCACATGTGAAAGTGAACACGCAGCCCTTGTGTGTTTGTGTCTGTCTGTGTGTGTGTGTGTGTGTGTGTGTGTCTGTGGGTACATAAGCCGGCTATGGAGGTCACTGTACAGTATGGCGCCTTCACTCTGACAAGTAAACATGACCTTTGGTGCCACAATGAAAACTGCCATTCTTTATGACCTTGCAGCGTGTTATTGTTTGTGTAATTTCGCTGCCTTATTACTCCCTCTGAAAAGTTAGGGTTAGTGAAAATGCTTGTGAGGTTTAATGCGTGAAAGACTTTGCGATTTCGAAAATGGCATCTTGTGTTAGTAGGAAAAAGGCTTAATATTCAGCATGTTTTATGCCGAGCTGTGCATGTTAAAGGCGGTGTTGTTGTCAGATTGAACAAATCCCTTTAACGCCCCTCAGCTCGTGGTCATCCATGTTTAAAATGCAGCCTGACTGACAGTCTGTACCATGAAGAGCACATCCTTTAGTGTTCGTGGAGGAACAGTTGTGTTCTGCTCCGTCTCCATCTGGAACAGAGGGATTTTTAGATCTGTGCTCCTCTTCGTCGGCCGATGGCTGACTGACTGGGTGGCTCTCTACCTTACTGTAATGGCGGGTCACTGGCTCCCTTCCACTCGCTATGATTATAATGACCTTGGTGGGGCTGGGGCTTGAAAACATTGGTTTAAGGGGAAAGGAAAATGAGAGGAGGTTTCCATTTCTCTCTTGGCATAAAATTTGTGGGGAATTTCTGCCAAGAATCCCCCACCTCACCACCGCCGCCACACCCCCTCCCCTCCATCCCCCCTCGAGTCGATGGGGCTTGGGTGCTCCGGCGGTGTCGGGCGAGTGGAGCTCAAGCGAGTAATGATGCACAGGCTTTAACTTAGAAATGAATTAAAGGGCAGGGGAAAGGTGGTGGATGCCTCCCTCGCCATACGCTGTCATGGCGAGCATGGACGCCTGCTCGCAGCGAACGCTCATATTCAGCGGCCAAACTGAACTCTGTCTTTAGTGTTTTTACGTGAGTAGATGAAAGCACGGAGCCTGTGAACGTACAGTCGGGTGAGGTCTAATTGGCCTGGTTTAAAAGACGTGGCTGAGCCTCAGGTTGTGGATCTTTATACAAAAAATGTTGACCTTATTCGCTGCTTTAGACAAAAGGCGAAGCGCATCTGTAGCACGGCGTTTCATCCAGTCTGATGAGATTCAGGCTCAATACAGCTTGAAAATACATGTTTCTAAGAGGCAGAGTTACCCAAGAATAATGTGAAATAGGAGTTTTCTCAAAATCACCTATTTCACATTGTTGTTGTTGTTGTTGTTGTTGTTGTTGTTGTTGTTGTTGTTGTTGTTGTTGTTGTTGAATGATCCATTTGATCTTGGGTGCCCCGTCATTTCCTGTAGCACATTACAGTGTCACTATGGGACCTGGCTAATGCCTGAAATAGAAAACTGACTCTCAGCATGGAAATAATGACTGAGTATTTATTGATAAAGTCACAGCTTCACTTATACATGTCAGGACAGTCAGTTTGAGGATTCACAGTTGTGTTGTTTCAGGGTGTAGTTTCTGTTTCTGTGCAGGGCTTCAGCCTCAGTACGACTTGAATGACTGTCGTCGGTGTCTTGGCAGAAACTGGTTGTTTGCTGTTAGCTAAGCTATGCTAGTCAAAGCAGCCCAGCACATCTTTCAAATATGAACAGTAAAGCAAAAGTAAATGAGCAGCCAGAGCGTGAAGACCCTCCAGGTTTATTTAGATCTCCTGTTTAGGTGTGTCTATGTTGTTCAGCCCAAGCTAGCATAAGCTGTGTCTGCTAACTCCTGCAGCGGCATGAGCCAAGTTTGTCTGTTATTGAAGCTTTAATAATAATCAGGTGCAGGTCCTCCTTTCTGTGGCCGGACATGTTTATTGGCGTGAATATGGGAACATCAGTGACTGGTATGAAGCATATGATCAAAGATCCTTATGTAATGTTCCTTCATGTGTAGATGGTGTTGTAGTTGAGTTGAAGTACATGTACACGTTGCCATTTTTACTGTAGTACTTATTGACCGTAATGCAAATGCACATGTGCCTTAATTTTACCTGTAGGATTAAGGCTCTTTGTATTTGTTTGTTAATCAGTTTCACAGCAGAATTCCCCAAATTTCACTCATTTTCATTCATTCAAAATAAACACAAATGTGTGGAGTTTTATGAAATATTACAGCCCGCGTCTTCGTG
Source organism: Chaetodon trifasciatus (assembly GCA_037975065.1). Lineage (NCBI taxonomy): Eukaryota > Metazoa > Chordata > Actinopteri > Chaetodontiformes > Chaetodontidae > Chaetodon > Chaetodon trifasciatus. The sequence goes on from JBBMOE010000023.1 coordinate 6,363,116, forward strand.
TCCTGTCTGGACTGAAAACACGTGTAAGCCTCACCTGAAAACTGTGGGACCCCGTGGAGTTTTTGCATGTTGCTAAACCCCTAAATTGTTGCTCTTATCTTGTCTTTTACACCACAAATTTTCTTGATTAGAAAGTGTTTGAGGTCACTGGAAGGAGACCCGAGTGCTTAATAATTTAGCATTCAGCAGAAGAGCTGATAGTGTTTACATGTGCGTGGAAGAGGCTGCTGTGCCCCGAAAGTCGAAAGTAGCTCACCCAAACTTTTTAAGTGGCTCACTTATTTAATGGCAGAGCAGCAGAACTGTGCGAAGCATCTTTATTAAAAGAAAAGTAATGCTTTGACCATGTTCATACATGTGTTTGATTGTTATTTGTTATTATTGTACTGATTATTATAATGCTTTTACTTCCTCTGAAAGGGCTTCGTAGCACCAGTTATCAAAGACTGACAAACAAAAGTTGAACGCTCCGTCAGATTTTACTTTTACCCGATGGAAAACACTTACGTAAACAGCAAACATTGATCTGATTCTGATGAATGATCAGAGAAATCAACATATTTCTGTCTACCCTGAGGTAGTCTCAGTGCAAAGAGCAACAACTTCCACAGTCTGCATTTGCTATGATGATGAAGGAACATTGAAATACATGCTCTTTCCAGTTTGTGATTCATTGGTTGTCTGCTGGCATCTCTAAAAAGTAAATCCTGCTGCTCGACACCACAGTCTAGTTCACATTGTAACATAAAAAACTGAATCGGTCAACTTTTAAAATGTTGACTCAGATGATTTTTTTTTTTTTTTTTTGCTGCGCATCTGATTACGAATTACTTAATTCAGTATCAGGAAGTTAAACTGAAATTCGCTGCAGACGAGTATTTTTTTTTTTTTCAGATGTTTGTTATCTAATAAGTTCAAAGTGCCTTCTCTAAGCAGAGAATCCTCTGCAGCACAAAATCAGGGAACAGTAGTCATCCTAATACCTTCAGTACAGTACCTGCCTGTCTGCCTGGTCTCAATCAGACCCCCTCTGTGTGGAATGGAAGTGCCTCAGCCTTGGTAACGATTTTTCCCGTGTTGACAAGTCACAACATGGAGATCTACAGCTCGGAGAGCAGCCCTTTGGCTACGCAGAGCCCTGCTTGCACTGAGTAATAGCAATCTCACAGGAGTAGCAGGCTTTCAGCTGGCAGCAGTTCATACGGAACAGCTCGCCGGTGCAGCTGGGAAAGACAGAGCAGAGTGGAGAGGGAGAGAGGAGCTGGTGGTGGTGGTAGCAGTGGAGATGGAGGGAGGGAGGAAGTGGAGAGGAAGAGCTGTTAAGAGCTTTGGGCGGTTTCTCTGTTGTTGTACCACACAAGTGCATCCAGGCCCTGCAGGACAAGCCTTTAACAGGCATGAGGGATGGAGAGCATGAGAGAAGAGGAGGAGGAGGAGGAGGAGGAGGAGGCGGTGGAAGAGGAGGTGGTGGTCTGGGGAGCTGAAGCCGGCCAGTCGTGCCAGACGCCCGCTCTAAACAGGGATGTGATTTATTGTTGGACTCTGTCTCACGTTTCACTCCTAGAAAGACACTAAAATTACATTGTGCACATACAAAGAACTTCCTCAATTGTCGTAGAAGAAAGAGCTTCGCCCGCGGCCTGCGAGGAGATTTTGGGAGCATGTGGTACTTCTTTAACTAGTCCGTGAACCTGGGAAGTTTTTGGCATAAGAAGGGCGTATGATTTCTGTGTTTTTGGCTGCGGATCCTGCGTTGGTTGTTGCTTTTTGATTGTCCCTGCAAACGCGCCGCTTTAGCATATTGCACATCAACTGTCCATAAAGCTGCTCTTTGAAACGTGGTAATTCAGCGCGGGTCATCAGTGTGTGTATATTTTGCTTGGGGCCTTAAAATGGCTTTTGGCCAACGCGTTGATCTTTGTCGCCCTCGCTGAATGCACTCTGCGCGGCGCAATGCTATGAGATGACCTCACTTCCTGTGTGGGTAGAGGAGGGCAGGAGGCCTCTTACACACACATGCACACAGATATTCTCTCTCAAGCACAGCCTGGCTCTAGTTAGCCTTTAGTGCACTAGCCAGGCTAACCCCTCTCTCCTCTTGGTGTGGAAGTGTTTCCACATTGCACATTTAGGCAGTCGAGAGCAAGGCACAGGCTAATGTCTTTAACCAGCCGGGCTAACAGCTGCATGTCTGCAGCTTTTTGGGCTGAAGGATCAGTTTTATAGGGAGATTAAAAGTAGGGAGAAGGAGGGGGGGGTGTTACAGACACAGGATAGTAGGACCATAAGGCAGTGACAGCTCTCCAGGGAAACAATATATCATCTCTAAAAGGAGAGTGGAAGTGTTTGGCTGCGGGACAAAAGTCCCGAGAAGTTAAAATCATTGATGTGATGTCATCTCTGAGAAAGCCATTGTCAGTGCTGTGCGAGATTATTTATGGTGCAGAAAACGCAGGTGAGCGTCTTGACTAATGCAGCATTGTGGAGGAGGCTTCCCCATTTGCACAATGTAGCCGAAGCATCTCCCAACGCATTAAAGGAACAATGTGACTCCGGTCTCATCCTTTCATTGTTTACCAAGGGCATTCGGTCACTTGATTTCGCCCTTGTGATGCTAATGAGATTAGCTAATCACTGTGTATTCCATTGTGAGGGAGGAGCCCTGTAGTTTATGGTACCTGCAAGAACCATAACCATAAGTAGAGTGAAGCCGGGCGAATTAGCCGAGCGAGATAATGAATGAATGAGTGAATGGATGGATGGATGGATGGAGGGAGCGAGTCAATCAGAACGCTCTGCTCATGATTGCCCGTATGTTCCCACTGCCCACGAGTGGTTTGAATGGGGGCCATGTTGGTTCAGATTGCCATGTCATTAATCCCTCGTACTCTACAGGGGAGTGGTCAGCGGCAGATGTATTTGCACTTCCTCCAGAAGGTTTTCTAGATTAGCACAAATCCTCCCAGAAAAACCGTTTAAAAACCTCATTTGGCACGCACAGCCGGACTTTGTGCTCACAGCCGGCCAAAGACGGGCATCCCTCCCTCTGCATCTCATTCTCTGAGACTCCCCCGATTTAAAAAAAAAAAAAATAAATAAAAAAAAAATATCTATATGCTATATTTATCTTTTATTTTTTTACCCCCCACCTTGCGGTTCTGAGAGCTCAGCCCCGTGTCGATCTGGACAGGCCTGTGTAATTGTTTGGAAACTCGGTTCTGTCATTTGCATGTAGCAAGCAGCCACTTTGCCAGTTTCAGTGGTTTGACCTTGTTGTACCTGCCAGCCAGAAATGAGATCATCAGAAGAGTAGACGAGAAGCTGACATCTCTCCTCCACCTACCCGTGGCTTTAAGTGATGGTTGTCATAGCAATCATTATGCCACAGAACAGACTCAGTGGGTGAAGGATGGCTTTGAATGCGGCAGCCTCAGGTCACAACCTGGTTATGACAGAACAGATAGACCTGTGAGGGTTGCAGTCGACAGTTGCGCAAAGTAAACAGCTGCATACATCGCATGTCAGGTACATATAGATTTCAGGTGAAGATTGAAATTACCCAGGCGATGTCTCTTTTTATACCTTGGAGAAAGCAAGGCAGGTATTGGTGTAACGGAGAGGGAGAGAGCAGCATGGGGCGAACAATGCCTCTCATTCCCATCAGCTGCCCTGGCCAGCATTTAACATGGAGATTGGAAACGGAATAAGCTCTCCCCCCGTCCTCCCTGGACCTGCATGTAAATGAGGTTAGCGGTTAGCATTTCCTGCTGTGCCACGGCAATTCTTCTCCCTCTCTTGCTCCCTCTTTTTCCTTTTTTTAAAAAAAATAATGGCCTGAAAGTGCTCCCCCTTTCCCGGGGTAGGGACCGGGACCAATGCTGATTAGTGTCCCTGTCCTAAGTGACAGGCTAAAATCCAAGCAGGCACTGCCTTGGGCGCCTCTGCCAAACAGCGGTCAAAGCAATACCACCATTAAGAAAAGGCATCTTCCCCAACCCCCCCTTAGTTCTCAAGATTCCCTCCCTCTTTCGTCTTCCTCGCTCCTCCGCTCCTTCTCCCTCGTCGTCCATGCTGAGTGCTAATAGATACGGCCTCCATCGCTCTAACACACTGTCCCCATACATACATGCACATATAGAATTACCTCTCACTCTACCCCCACCTCCCACTGGACCTTGCTTTGTATCCCTGGGAGGACTGGCTGCTATAGAGCCGAGTGTCCCTTTGCCAGTAGGGCGATTTACAAACAATACATGGACGCTGTACACACTCCCACCTTCCACCCTCCTACTCTCTCTCACTTCTCTTCCACAGACACACAATCACCTCTGTGAGGAGCTTCAGTATGCCAGAAAACTACACAGCAGGGTGATGGCCTGTTCTTTTCGCACTTGTTCCAAAGAATGTACCCCGTCTGCTTGAGAACGCTAGCGCGACATCCACGTCTTGGTTGAATGAGGTTACTTTGTCAACCGGAAGGGGTGGGGGGGTGGAGGGGGGGGGGGGTTCTGACACGTATGTCAGGTGGCTTATAATTAGCAAAACCACATGAAACGGGAATCTGAGCCGCATTCATGACAATTTTGCCCGATGTAAAGCAAATGCGCGAGGGAGTCGTGTTAGCTGAACAGCGGGGATATGCTAATTACTCGGTGTTTGAGAAGAGGAAATTGTGAAAAGTGAAAAAAGCACTGAAATAATAACACCGTTGTGTCTCTATAGTAGCTGTAATGAAGGGGTCACCATCGCGCGGTCTTCTGGATTTGTGACGATGCCAGTCTTTAGGAAACACTGTGTGCACAATACGCTGTGAAACAGCCACCGCAGCCCAGCAAATTAATCTGGTTATGTCACTCAAAATGCAGTGCCACCAGGTTCATTTGGGCATTTATAGAAAAGGAATTTGCACTGTTGTGAGCACTTATGTCTCAGAGGCATCATTTCTTGTGTTTTGCTCTCATGTGCATGGAAAAACACAAGTTTTTTTCCTGCCATATGCGGTGTTTTAAAGTGTGCTACATGTGCTCGCCTGTATTCAGTTTTTACAAAGAAGGATGCCACCCACATACGCCTATTTCTATGAGATAGAATGGCTGAAGTCTTGATGAATATGAAGAGCTCTTTCTCACAGAATCAAGAGATTGGTCTGTGTCGTACAGCCTTTGCTGGCAATGAGCCCCGTTTATCGAGCAACCTGTGAATTCATTTTTTCCCTCTTAATTTGTTTTGACATTTACAGGAAATTCACAAAAAGCGTGCTCATGTGCACCAGCAGCAGATCCGTGTGTTCCTAAATCTAAGGTGTAAGTGAATCAGTAGGGAAAAAAACACAGAAATGTAAACACAAAGTGTTATTTTTAATAACTACTTGATGAAAATGAAGGTCAGTTATTCTTAATTTGTTTGAGGGAACATCTCAATAGTATCTTTCTGAATAGCCTACTTCTTTTTCAGAAATGAAAGGCTTGTGTTTTGGCTGGTTACAGACAGACTTGGCATCTGGCTTTTATCCGCAATAAATGGAGTGTTATATTGTGATTCATGATCGCAGTGCCAATTACTTGTATTACAGATTTTGGAGAAACTATGTTTGTTCTGTATTGAAATGAAAGCAGCGTCGTTTTGTGTCTTTGACCTACAAGCAGGTTTAGAATAGAGTGTTTAAGAAGCAAGAAGGCCTTAAAAGACTGAACTTAAAGAAGTGCGTAACGCAGACTAAAGCAGGGAAGACGAGAATACGCAAAATGATGCAACGCAGCGTGAAGGTATTTACAGAAATTTAGCACTTTCCAAACCAAATGTGACCAAAAGGCCTTTTCTGAGCACGACGGCTGTCAGCACAGGGACGCGTCGCTGTGAAAGACCCCGACCCGCTCGTCTGTCTGGGGGTTATTTCCTTGCGTTCCCTGGATGGATTTGCCGCCAAGCGTTTTCTAAATAGCTTGTTATTATGTTTAATTTTGACAGGAAACGCTCGCTCACTCACCAACAAACCGCTGAACCGGTGACCTCCAGTGAATGGGAGACTATCCGTCACATTACATTTGACCTTTGACATTTTTTTTCTGATTTTAAAAATGGCCGCATTGCCTGTTGTGGAACACGCTGCGGCGGCGATCCACAGATAGTAGCTGAAGCTGTTACTGCCTGTCAAATTATCTTGTTTTTCTTATTCATTCAATTGAGAGCCGAGCACAGAATTGCTTTCAAAGATAAGAGGAAATATGCACAACCTTGTCGGACGTGAGGTCTTCTTTTCTAATGGCTGCTTGTAATATTTACCAATGCTTGTAAAGCAGGTTCAACAAAAAAAGGCATGACTCATCATTACCGAAAACACTGCGAACAGCGGACAAGTCATTCATGATGGAATAAAACATTTTGGCACGGAGTTTGACAGTAACATCGTCCAGTAAGATGCTGACCCAGAGCCAGTTGATTGTCCAAACCGCTGCCTGGGGAATGCCACCATGCTCGTTTTAGTATTTCTCACCTTGTAATTGGTCAGTCTGTGGCGCAGACCCACTGTCCTGAATGCTGTGTTATGCACCCAGCAGAACCAGTGCTGCCAGCTGGGGAAGCATGGAGAGCTGTTCACGAACACATCAGTGTGCTGGAGATACTCATCACGCATGTTAGACGTATGTCGGTCGAATCAGAAGGCGTGATCTGTCGCTTTAAACAGCAGCTTCACGTACGAACGCACACCATATTCAAAGCATCAGATTCACACATGAACACAGTAAGTGAGCCTCTCTGTGTGTTTGTGTCCTTCCTTGAGTTGATTTGATGAAAGTCATCTTCTTTGGTCAAAAATAATCGCCGTCATGTCGGGCTTAGACAGGACGACGTGCTGCTGTTATGACTCAATTAATTGAATTATGATTTTTCCACCAATTCAATGAGTTACTCATTACTCATCTGCTAGATTAGCCAAAAAACTGACATTGCTGTGTGGTTATGTGACGCATTAATAAATTGTTTATTGATTGATTGACAGTCTGAACCGTTATGTCAGAGGTCGAGGGCTCATCATGAAGAGGGGGGTGGCCTTAGTGTCACCATACGCAGAAGTTACCGTAGTCACCCCCGTGATTAGCAGTTAGCATCTTCTATCCACAACTGAAATCTACTGCACGAATACAAGCCTGATTCTGTGATCGTTTGCTAATGCTTTTTGACTCACCCTCAATTTAAAACAGCACAAAGACGATATATTTAATGTCCGACCTCGTCAGCTTCACTGATTGTGCAACGCTCCAAAAACACCTGTTTGGATCGTTCCACAGGTAAACAGGCTCATTGGTTCATTGATTCAAGAAGGAATCCAGGCGTTTTTTTTTACAGACCGCCAAAGGCTAAACGGAGGAGGCGCACGGTGAACGTGTGTGTCTGTTCACCACCTTCACTTTGACTCACCACAGATGCACATATTGTGACCAGAGCTAGAAACAACAATCTGTACGTTGTGTCGGCGGGCTTACAGTTCTGATGCGCTCCTCAATTCATCTCCATCACATTTGTCTGCCATCAGCGATCATTATTGCCTTTGGCTATTTGCAGACAAATAGTTTACTGTTACGGAGGGGAGGCGCATGCAGGAGCCAGACATGGTCGCTCCCTCCTGAGTGACAGTCAGTATTTTCATTTTCCTTTCATAACTGAGGTAAACTGCAGAAACCAGTTGAGAAGGAATTCAACATGCTATTAGAGGCCGCCAGAGGTTAAACAGATGTAAAGTGTAGGGATACCTGCACAGGGGCTGTGTAACATTCACCAACCAAGCAGACAGATCTCACATAATGAAATCAAAATACATCTTCAGCACAGACAGGCAGGATTCATCTGAAGCTGACTCGGTCTTGGCCAGGCTGGTGTCTATATGCCTTCAGGCTCTTCTGGCCAACATTTACACACCACTGACCGTCTGCTACGATGAACTGGTCGTAGTTGATTCTTACGGCCTTAAGTCACAACTTGTAGAAGCTTTGGCGTGTTTGCTTTTGCCACGTAGGTAACACGTGAAAAAGTGACTTTTTTTTAGCAGATTTTCGAAGAAGAAAAATACTCTATCGTACGGTGCGTTAATCAGAGAGTGACTGGCCTTTGTCTGCTCAGTTGAAATGAGGATTGGTAGACAGAGATGGGATTTGAACACTAATCTGTAATAGACATTTCAAACATTTTGATGCTGTTCTTGGGACTGTGACAGCGAACGTTGGCCTGTTTTCACTCACCAATTAGCATCATTAGCTGGGTAATGCAGTTTGCTTGAAGCCTGGGATGTAGATTATTGCTAGAGTGATAATCCTTATAATTTAGAGAGATACTCTGCACGTTAAACTACAGAGGGTCTCTAGATGAGACGGAAAAGTTCTAAAATTGCAAGATACCTCTGTCTCTTTCTGGGCAATTAGTGACTCACGCAGGCTTTGCTGTAATGGTACCACATTCATGCTTTTGCATCAGGGTGTTGTTGCATGTGCAATGGAAACTGTCTGTTCAGGAGAGTAGGAAAACTTTTAAAAAGCCCACTGCAGTTAAACTAAATTAATGCAATATACTGCGAAGCAAAGCAGCAAATAAGATCTGAATTTCAACAACAGGTTTGCTAATCCAAACCGTCACACCCTTAAAATGCATCCATATGCGTCGCACCCGTGTTCAGATGTCACAACAATGCAGACACACAGTGTGTTATATGTGGTACCTCCTTTACTGTAATGCCATAATACACACACACATGTACAGCATCCAAAGCATGCTCAGGAACGTGAGTTTCACACTAATTTAATCAGATGCAGTCGTTATCTCCTCTAATCACAATCTTTGTAACGTGTCCGTTTATGCTGCAAGGATGCAATAAACACAGCGCTTCTCTCCCTCCAGCAGTTTAGATCCATAGCTTTGATGACACATTTGAGGCTATGAGCAGGTTTTTTTTTCTTATTTAACACAAGATGCTAAAAATGGAAGGGAAAAATAAACCAGGGGGTAAAGTGCACTTCATCTGCAATGAGGAATTTCAGAGGTCTGGGGCTCTCAGTCGTCTCATTCTCTTCCAAGAACACTTCTCCTTCCTGTTTCACCTCTGGCATGCGGCCCAAAGTGCCCACAAACCACGGAGGCCAAGGCCGAAAATACACAGATGGTAATTTGCAGTACATTTCAATACGACTGAACCGCCATTATATATAGCCCTGCTGCCTGCACCCTGATCCTCGCTGAGAGTATCGCCTCACCTCAGATTCCAAATAAAAGATGGGCTCTTTATGTCTTTGTCGCAGAGCGCCGGTGTAACGGCGGCGGGCCGAGCCGGAGGGAAGTTTTCACAATGTCTAACATGCACCTTGATCAGCGCGCAGGAGGACGCTTTTCCTTGAGTCAAGACGTCACGCCAACGTAATTAATTGCTGGAGGGGTGTTTAGTAGTTAAGCTCACTTTTGCATTGAAGAAACACGGGTGTCAGATCTCAAGTGGCTGAAAGTGAAGGCCTTGACAGCTACGGCGTGATTGATTACATACGTATTGTTTGTTGGTATGAAGAAGTGCTTCTCCTCAGAGTACAGCTCGTCTGATGGATGGATACTTCGTTTAGATCGGCTAATTTAAAGGTATTACTTCCCACCAAGTCACCAGGTCGTCATCTCAGAGCTGAATATGTTACCTGCTCCATTGTTTGCCATTTTGCTTCAGTGATCTCACGCCTTTCCCGTACTTGGTTGTCATGTTTCATCAACTTCCTAATGGAAGTAACACGACGGTTAAACTTTGAAGCGATTATCATGTTGCTCCTGCAAACGAACAACAGCATTTAACAGATTGATGGCGTATAGTTTTATGTGGAGGGGGAGGAGGGGGGTGGTCTCCCACACATCCAGCTGGATTTATTTAGAGCATCTGTGATTTATTTATTTAATTATTTATTTTTAATATTTGCAGTCCCAGTCATGGCGGCATGAGAAAGAGGGAAAGGGATGACGGGAGACGTATAGAAGAAGAAGAAGAAGAAGAAGAAGAAGAAGAAAAAAAGCGTGTGGGCGTGAAAGACATCAAGCGAGAGATTATGGAAAACTGAGCGATCCTCATCCAGTGTGTCCCAATTAATGGAATTACCTTCTTCCTCGAGAGGACTGTTAGTCATTTGCAGAGATGTGAGCCCGCCAGTAGAGCGTCTCTCCCACCATATTGTCCAGCAGGCGCTAATAAGGCAGCCCTGACCGCCGGGCGTGCTCATTAGCATAGCCCGCGGCCGTGGTAACCCCCGCCAGGGCCCGGCCGGACACTTAATTACCGCCGTGGCTCCTTCCTCGCTAAATCCATACTTCTACCTTCCTTCCTATGTCCTCACCCCCTGCTCTGCCTCCTTAACCCACCGCGCGCACGCCACCCCCGCCTCCTCCTGGCAGAGCAGGGAAAGATGTGAGGCCAGTCACTTCGGCGATGTGGATGTGATGCCTTTAGTCTTGGTATGTCGTGGCGGTCTTTTACGTTACCTCACTTTTTATGCCTTTGCGGTCAGCAATCTTTGAGATTTTAGTGATTCCCAGACCTGCTCCACCTCTCTCTAGCTCCTGCTCCCTCTCTCTCTTGGCCTCTCTTACTCTCATTGCTATATTAGCTCATGGGCATGACTCTCATTTTGACATCAGCACAGTATCGATGCACCCCTGTCCAGCCTTAATCGGCTAATGGCCTCCTCCTCTTTCCTGCCCGGCCAAATCAACCCCTCCCCTAACCATCCCTCTATCTGTCCCTTCCTTCCTTCGCCTTCCCGGCTCCTCTCCCCCTACCCTGCTCGGGCTTGGGGTCAATGAGGCCAATGTTCATGCCTGGCTAAGTCACAGAATAGCTTTGTGTGTATATGTGCGTGTATGAGAAAGAGAGACATGTTAGTCAGCAGCCTCACACAAGTCATGTGGTGGGTGACCTCATGACCTACCTTTACTCTAGTCCCTCGCTCTTCCCTTTACCAGCGATCGCTCTGTGTGACAGGGAAATCTGGCTGACTCCTGTACTAAACTCGTACGCATGTGCGTGCACACACACATACGTGCGCCCCTCTCTGACCTAGAAAAGCCACGGCCAAAATAATCCTGCCAAGTTCACAAATGGAGATTGTTGACAGCACTGCGTGGTGAAACAATGAACAAGAACACTACCTGCAACATCCAACTGTTTTTAGCTGTAGTTACAGGCCAGGAGCTCCCCGTCTCGTTTTCATGACAGGTTAACACAACGCGCCGCTTCCCAAACACTGTAAGTCACAGAGGTGCTACATCAAAATATTTTTAGCTGCTCCGTGTGCATCTCTGTTCAATCTCAGGCAGCCGGTTTATTGGAGCCGCTCTCGAAGCCTCGCGGCATCCTCTTTATGTCGCCTCAGCTTGCACTTTGACTCCTCGTGGCTCTATCTTTGTCTATAATGTGGTGGCGCTATACATCTCCGCGGCCCAGAGAGAAAATCCCCCCGCCACTGCACCACTGAATCACCCATGTGTGAGTGATAACAGATCCAGACTGCTGAGCACCCCGCAGCTGTTTGTCTCAACATGCAAGTCATCCCCGCCATTACACCGCTAAATGGTTCCCTTTCAGTGGCAGACGCTCGCCGCCTCGGCCCGTATCTCCGTGCCTCCATCACTTGCGGGGTGGGGGAGGAGGGAGGGGGTTGCAGTTACTGTCGCCGAGCCAGCCACCGTACCGGAGGCAAAGCAGTTGAATGCGTGTCAGAAAAAAATGCAGCGGGGGTGACGACTCCAGCATTAACTCACATTCTTGGCTGTGTACTTTAAACATATGTGTGCACGTGCGTATGTTTGTCCCCGTGCACATGGTGGGCATACAGCGGCAGTCGAAG
>JBBMOE010000023.1:6375374-6400341 GCA_037975065.1 Chaetodon trifasciatus
GGGCCGGAGACCATGACCTTGGGAAATGTCATTCCGCCTACGGGGGTGGCTCGCCTGTGACACACAAAGCCACGGCGGTGGAGTGCATCGGTGCACTGTAGCGCTCTGGCAGGAGCCTGGTGGTGTAGTGTTGCGTCCAGCTGCACCTAACCCTGAGGTTTAAGAGTGAACCTTGGAAGCAAGAGAGTTCAGCCTCAAAGCTGAGACCTTGGGTCAGCAATCTAGCGATTTCCCTCTAACCACATTACAGCCATTAGTGGCTCTTGCTGCTTTTCGCATGTCACATGGAAATGGGTCAAGCCCTGCCCTGCATGACTCACTGGCTCTTTCTCCATCTCCCTCTCTTTCTTTCCTGTTAACCCTACTCAGGTGGCGAAATGGCTTCAAGGAGCATGGGAAATTGGCTCCACAATCAGCGCATTATGGCGTTTTCACTCACCTTTATAAGAAATGAGGAGGGTCACGCGTGCTGTTTGCGCTCATCGGTGTTTTACATCGTCGAGGTGAAGTGTATCAGATGTGGGTTTGCAGGCGGTTTGCGGAGACCTGAAGACAATATTATAACGTAATCTGGCACTTTCTGCCGGCTTTTGCTCATTCGATTGTGAAAAATGTAAGATGGGGAGTGTGTGTGTGTGTGTGTGTGTGTGAGAGACAGATGAGAAGATGTCGGGAAGTGTGTGTGTGTGATATCTGTTGCAGCAGGAGAGTAGCGGTCATAGCGGGTTGTGATCATGGTCACCTTTGCAGACCACGGCGCGCCACGCTGGCCAGATGTCAGCCAACCATAATGATCCCAACAGGTCGCTGGGCTGGGTTGCCTGGCAACCATTTTTGCCTTTGCCTGTAAACAGAGAGCGGACCCACCAGGCCGCCGTCAGGGTCGCGAGGGTGAAGACAGCTTGGGTGCGTGCGGATGTATGTGAGATTTTGAATAATTCCTTCATTGCCTCATGTTTCTTGCAGATGTGTGAAATCTCAGCCAGCTCCTCTCATCAGACGTTTTCCGAGGTTGTGTACACTAACCCAAAGAGGAGGAAAAAAAGTCGGTTTTGACATTTTGCTTGGTGCTTTTGACATATTCTTATGGAGGTTTGTTAATATGTATCAGGAATATTCACTTTTCTTTGTTCGCCCTTGTCTGGCAAGCTGTAATGTTTTGCTTATGAATATTGATACATGAAGTGTATATTAATGACCCTTGGTGACCTTAACCCTATCCTTATTGGCTCCCCGGTGGTATCTGCAGGCTCATGAATATTAATCTAGTTCTGTAACCTCCATTACCCTAATCTTTGCTGTCTAGCCTCCCAGAAGGACCCGTTGTCATGGTAACCTCTTTACCAGACTCTTCCAGACCAAGGGTGGGAAAAATATGGTTAAAAAAGGACAGAAAAATCTAAATTACTCAAACATCTCGGATGCGCCTCGTGGAAAGCTGCCATTATATAAGAAAGGGGTTGAGTTTGCGTCGTGGCGGTCGCCCTGCTGAGCTTTTACTTGGGTTCAGCGGGCAGTTGTGTTTTCAGTGTTCAAGATGGTTGTGTCAGTTAGGCTTCCACACGGTACACCAAATGCTCTGCAACATCAGACAAGCAGAGATGGGAAATAATAAAAGTGAATAGGAAATAGTAATTTCCAATGTTCAAAGCTGTCTGCCTTCAGCCAGAGGCTACGACTATTCCCTCTGCTTAACTCTTAATAACGAGTGTTTGATGTTCACAATTCTTACAGGGGATTCTGGAGTGTTCAGCAGAAACATAATGCCCGACTGTTCGCCACAGCAACACGGTGATGTCTTCGTCGCAGCACCTGCACGGCGTTTGTTTCTCTTGCCTGGCTGTAAATGGTGTGCTCTCTCTCCTCTTCCAGATGTGGACAGCAACGAGGAGGGAGGGCCTGATGACGGTCCTGTGGAGGAGGAAGGCTGGTTTGGGAATGCTTCTGACACGCGCTCAGAGTCGTCGTCCTATGGAGACACCCAGGATGAGCTCCTCCTGCCCAGGGGCTCCTCTCCCGATGAGCGGCCTGGAGCCAGCACTGGGTCCGGGGACCCCGATGCCTGCGGAGGCGAGAGCTCGTTGGGTTGCCCTACACCCGTCCATCGTGCCTCTTTGGAGCTTCTCGGACTGGATGGAGGTGCATTCTCGGCCCAGGACACGCTCTCCTCTGTGGTGTCGTCGCTGTATGGTGAGGCAGCATCTCGCGCCCTGGGGAAACCCCTCAGCAGCAACCTGCGGCGCCTCCTAGAGGCGGGGTCGCTGAAACTTGACACTGGGGAGCTCCTGGGTCGGGCATCCAGGGGAGGAGCTGGGGGGGAGTCTCCTCCAATAGGTCTAGCCCCACCTTTGACCCTCTCCCCGTCTTCCCACCACGCCCAACAGTTAAGTGCTCTTGCCCGAAAACTGGCCAATAACAACAACAGCGGCTCAGCCTCGCCGGCCTCCTTGGCACCCTCAGTCACCAACATTAAGCAAGAGCCCCTTGACCCCTTTAACTCTGTCACCCCCAGCAACGGCAGCGGCTTCGTATGGGCAGGTGTTGCAGACAAGTGGCCACCGGCCAGCTGCTCCACGCCCTGCGGCTCCAGCCTGTCCCCGGACTCTGCGATCCAGAAGTTAAAAGCGGCAGCAAATGCCGTACTCCAAGACAAGAATGCCGTGGCCTCCTCCTCGACAAATTCTTCCTCCTCCTCCACCTCTGCCTCATCTGCAGTGCCCGCCCTGGGAGGGGGTGGTCGAGGAGATGACGTGGTGCGCTTTGATGCCTTCAACTCTCCGTTCAGCCCACAGTCGGCTAGCTCCACCCTCGCTGCACTTTCCAAGAAAGTCAGCGAGCGGAGCCAAGCCTCGTCAACAGCCGGCGCTGCCACTGACCACCAAGCCTCAGCCAGTTCCTTTCTCTCGCTCGTGTCGATGACCTCCTCTGCTGCCTTGCTCAAAGAGGTGGCGGCCAGAGCAGCGGGAAACCTGCTGGCAGAGAAGAAGGACGGTTCCTCCTTGGCGCCCGCTGGGGTCCTCCAAGAGGATGTAAAGCCCCTGCTGGACAAAAACCAGAAGGCTCCCACGCCCTCGACACCCACACAGAGCCTGGAGTTGTTGTTGCCCTCCACCCCAAAGGGCAGAGGCAAACCCAACAGCCAAGCAGGTAATCTTCATTAAAAGCATGCACAACAATCACTATTTGAAGTAAAATTAATACTGTGGTAATCAAAATAATGATGGCAGGATACAGATAATAAGCTCAGCTCAGCTCAGCTCAGCTTAGGTTAGGTACATGTTTGGATGTTTTTCCCATTAAAAGATGTTTTTTTTTTCTTTAATGAGACACAGTTACAGAACACACAGTTGTTGCCTTGTGTTAAACACTGAATCAGGCTACTTGAGCTCAAACGAGGTTGCTACAATGAAATAAAACGACCTTGTGTCTGTATGGAAGAAAGAGGCCGTGAATATTCAAGATCATTTCAATCTGCAGCTCAAGTTTTCATCCTTCCTCACCAACATGCCCCTTTCTTTTGAAAATAATAGTACAAAGTTACCTGAAGTTCAAGAGAAATCTTCCCCTTGTCATTATACTTCCTCCCATTCAGCATTTATCCAAAAACTAACACCACTTACGTTATGAAATGCAAATTAGAACTCTTAGTGCTGATAAATTGAAACTAATATTACGATGGGAGCGCGACTCCAAAAAAAGATCAAATGTCTGTGCTGTCGCTGTGTGGGGGAGTCGAGGGTTTACTCGTCTCCAAAATACTACCAAAAAAGCACAATTCTGAACTTCCAGAATGACATGTTTTCTCTAGTTTTCTAATGGTTTTGTTCTCACCTCACTGGCGCCGAAGTAGCGAGTAGTGTAGCCTCGGCTTAACTGTCAGCCGAGCAGAGAGCGTAGCCGAGAGAAAACAGCCCTGGCTGGCCTTCTAGTCTGGGAAATGGTCTGTGGGCTCAATGGGGGGTTCCGACTGAGACCTCACTGCCTTCCCAGACCAGCTCGTTTGTGCTCGGATGTGCATGCTGCCAAAAGAGGGCCGTCAGTGTGTGCTCGGCACAGTGGGGAGCCCTGGAGTCCATATCCATCTCGGCAGCCTCCTCCTGGCTTCAGCCCCCACTAACCAGAGCCCTCTGCACTGATCAGCACAGCAGACTTAAGGCCAAACACATCATACTTTCCACTGACTGGATACAGATGCGTGCACACACACACACTCTCTCTCCACCTCTCATTCTCTCTCTGTTACTCACAAATGGCCATGCAGTATATTCTGCAAGTGTGTACTCAGATGAAGACATGTAACCCAAACAAGGGTGCACACAGAGCTCTCACTCTTGCTCGGGGAGAGAGAAAGCTTCAAAGTGCAGCCTCTCACTAAGTAGCCTTTAGGGAGAACAGAATGTTTTCAGGGAGATGGATGGGCACTTTTGAGGGATTGTGTCGCAACCCCGCCAAATCTAAAATGGCCGGATCAAATTGACTTCAGACAGATGAGGCAGTCGATGTAATATTCTGTGATCTGCATGCTAAAAAGGGGGTCTGCTCTAACCCGCGAGCCGTCAAGGTCGAGCAGCGCTGTAAAAATGCAGGTAGTTGTTTGGTCGCCAGACTGAAAAATGTGACCTTGATTACTGACTGTCATGTCTTGTTTTATTGTCGTCCCTCGCCACCATAAAACTGTACCGGGCGGGCATGCCGTGCACTTTGAATGTATAGGGAAAGCTTTCCCCCCTTTATCTAAAGCACAGTTGCGGTTACACAGGCAGCGGATGCGTTAAGCAGTGAGATGAAGGTACCGAACCTGCACACGTTTCCTCTCTCCCGCTTTATTTCCGCTTCACTCGGCTCAACTCAGAATGAACAGGAGTCATTTTTGCATTGTGATCCGTGCTGTGCTTGGAGAGGTTGGGCCGCAGATGGCGGTTTATTGTTGCAAATAGGCAGTCTCGAGGTTTTACACCTCAGGTCAATGAATGGCTGAGCACAGTAATTTCACCAAACACTGATTACCAGATGTTTTTCAAGGAACAGCACTGGAATACTTATGAAGCCATCCTGACAGGCCCTTGTAGAATTTGTAATGCAATCATGCCTCTTTCTAATAAGACCAATTAAACAGTAATGGATGCCGGATATGAAGCCAACAACAATAATCGAGATACTAAAACATGCTTGAGTTTTTACTTCCATTGTTCCATTGCTTCCAGCTGGCATTTCCCTTGATAGTTTTCACCATTAGGTGTGGAGTAGTCGTCTCGTCCAGATCTGTGAATACTGGACTCTGTATTGTGGAAGGCAGCTTTTTAGTTTGTGACAGGAACAAAGGTGCAGCTCAGTAACACTGTATATTTTCCCACACACTAAAAGACTGATGCCTGGCTTTTAAAGCCCCTCGGATGTTCTTTGTAAATGGTGACCGTGTTCTCTGGTGCCCTCAAGTTTCTCCCGAGGATGGCGGCAAACCATTCCAGTGTCCTGTGTGTGGACTGGTCATCAAACGCAAGAGCTACTGGAAGAGACACATGGTCATCCACACGGGCTTGAAAAGCCACCAGTGTCCCCTGTGTCCCTTCCGCTGTGCTCGCAAAGACAATCTCAAGTCCCACATGAAGGTGAGGCGATATGGATTTTCTTCATCTGGTGACCCTGCAGCCCCTGTCACCCTCACCCACATCATCTTTAATTAGTGGCTATTATGGCTCTTGGAATATAATTGTTAACATTAAAGGATACGCATGCTTTAGTTAAACTTGTGTTAAATCCTCTACATGGCGTTAATTAAACACTCTGCGTGTTTGTTGTAGCACCTCATTTCTAACTTTAACGGATATGAAGCACAGTCTTTCCTCCTGATGTCCTCTAGCGCCAGAGAGATGCAGCGATTTGACACTTAAACCTGTCCTCGTTTTGCAGGTACATCAGCACCAGGACCGGGGTGAGACGTTTCAGTGCGAACTTTGCCCCTTCACCTCCTCCCGTCACTTCAGCCTGAAGCTTCACATGCGCTGCCACCAGCACTTCCCCCGCACAGACGTCAAGGTGAAAGAGGAGCTCACCACCGACACGGAGGGCGAGGGCTCCCTGATGGGTGACAGCGGCTCCGCGGACCTGAGGGGGGCGGAGGCGTCCCCGCTGCATTCAGACACTCAGCAGCAGACGTCGCCTCCGGCCGAGGCCTCCTCCAACCACATCCACATCAAGGAGGAGCCGCAGGAGAGAGATCTGTCCGTGCTCTCCCCCTTTAGCATGTGCAGGGACCGTCCCAGCAGCAGTGCCAACTCCCTGGACCTACCCGGAGTCGGGGTCGGAGTCGGGGTCAGATCCAGTCCCAGTGGTCCAACCACAGCCTCCCTCTTCAGCCCTGACATCAGTACCAAGACAGCCACTGACCTGCTTATGAAGCTCTCAGGTGAGCTTTTCTTTTATTAATAAAATGAAAGATGCGATTCAGTCTAGAGCTGCAACTGATGATCATCTGCTGGAATGTCAGTGACCTCATGGACCAATCATTTAATCTTTAATATGGTCAATCCACATACGTGTGTGTGTAGTGTTGCAAACACAGCTTGTGTATGATGGCAGTAGCCTATAGAAGTTAAAAGCATGACACCAGCGTCGTTATTGCTGATAACAAGGACAAAACCACCGTTTCTTCACTTAAAAGCGTCGAGAAATTCGTGCAGAAACGGCTCGCGCAGAGACGCCGCCAGCGTGACTCCTGTAATCCGTAATTGTTTTGTTTATTGTGCTGTTTTCTCAACTTGACTCTGTAGCTCCAGTCGCCGCCGTCGCACTTTTATCAAAAGCGTTTCACTTCTCCCCGACTCGAACGTGAAGACACCCGTTCTGATCTGCAGCTAGATGTTGTCTCCCCTCTGCCTTAAGTTTTGTTTTGATTCTCCGCTGTCACCAGAAATAACATTCGTAAGAAGTGTAAACGGTTTTATGTTTATCGTTTCAGGTCAGGGCTGCGGTGTGTCTCTGTGAGCTGTTTTTAATGGATTTTAAAACAATGGCAGCCTAAAAAGTCTGGGAGTTAGTTCAAACCTTTAATGAATAGACAGTTTTCGCTTTTGACAGTTGCAAATACATTAATGTGTTTAGACTTTCTATGGGCTTTAACATCGAGGAAGGAAAAAAAAAGCAAAATCCCAGCAGTGTGTGTGTGTGTGTGTGTGTGTGTGTGAGACTAGAGCGAGTGTAGACGACATGTGCCAGATGACGCTGCGTGGGTCTTAGGTACATCTCCAGACAGGTTTGAGCTGTTGTTTTTCAGACTTTAACTATTATTGTGCATATCGAGGATATCAGGCATGCCTTCACTTGCACGCAGGGTTGTTCACAACCTTGGTTTCTGTGTCTTTCCCATGAGCACGATGGGAAAATAGGCCATGGATTTTTCGCCTTTTCAAGTACCACATGCCTTTTAAACTGCTCAGGACAACACCCAATGAATTCACAAGCTGCCCCGAGGACACTGATGTGAGGGAGACTAGAAGCTGTTCATTTGACTAAATAGATTCAGGTTTGCTTTTTCATACGTGCAGAAAAACGTGTTTCCGATTCAAGTTTTAGCACGACGTTGTCGAGTGAGCACACATATTTGTGCGCATATTGGTATTGAAAACCGTAATCATGGACACAGGAAGCTCCTCGGCTGATGTAACAGTGGGACAAACACGTGGTGAATGTCACCTGCCAGCTCCGACTTTGCAAATCTACATTCAAGAGATGCGGCATCTCAGCGATCCAGGCTGTGCGCGAACGGTGGACGCCATTAAGCCCAGCGCATCGAACGGATTCACCGGCGCCCTCCTTCCATCGCGCCGCTTCTGTGTGTAATGAAGCTGTGTTGGAATAAGCAAAATGGAGAAGACATTCTTCGCATAACAACAGCACGTTCCCAGTGTTCTTAATCCTTCATGCAATGCGTGGAATCCAATATTGTGCTCTTACTTTTTAAAGCAGGACCTAAGTGGCTTCATGCCTTTAGACATTGCTCTGCTAAATGGTCAACGGGGATGTTTTTGTTCTTTCTTTTTCTTCCTTCCTTTCTTTCCATTCATCAGCGAGAGTGCAGCTCGTGTAGAAACAGCGTACTTCTGTGTGTCCCGTCATGATTGGTAGCAGCAGAGCAGAACGTGCACATCAAAATCAACTGAAGTACCACTGCGCAGCGCTGAAGTCATGACCTAAATCAGAGCAGTACAGTATGTTCATATCCAGTCTTATAGATAAATGGTCTGTTTTTGAGCTGCTTATTATTTGCTTCAAAATGTCATTACGGCATAAGATGATGTCACATTCTTCTGCTGTTTTTTGTGCTTTTTATCCAGCCGAGGATGGATGGATGCATAGCTGAAATGACACTTGATGTCTGCCCTGCTAGCAAACCCTGAGTCCTCTGCTGTTGGCCACTGATTAGCTCCACTGAGGCAGTTGGGGACTAAGTGATTTGCTCAAGGGCACCTCGACAATAGTTGAGGAGGGATTAATTTTTCTCACCCACGTCTCGTCAGTTGCGAGCGGATTTGAAGATCTGTCACCTGTAGGCATCTTTCTCCTGCGAACAGTCCTCTTTGTGTGTGTGTCAGAGTTATTGTGTCTGACCAGATGATGCTAAATTTTATTCTAAAGGTGTTTATGATACTGGAAATGACATACAAGTGGAAGAAGCCAGTCTGGAGCCCTGCATTAAGCGTGGCTTATGTAGAGCTACTGTACTTTGGTGAAAAGCCTCATTTGAATATGAATCCGTTTCCAGTTCTTTCCATTCAGTGCAGTTGATGCTGCCTGCACTTCACCACTATGACTACAAATAGTGGCCTCACTAATATTTCTCGTTCATGAATGAGTTTAAGACTTGATTATCCTTTAATTTTCTCATTGGTAAAGTTGCGATGGGACTTGGAATTGTCCAAGTTTTCTAACGTCATGATGCAGCATTTGTCTAACAAACTTCCCAAACGTGCTGCTCTGAGGTACACTCTGCCCAGACCGTGTTTAGATGCACTTCACCATGTTGCAGAATATCAAAGGATGAGCTCGGAGACGATGGCAAGATTGATGGAAAAAGGTTGACCGAGGTTGAGCGTCGGGGTCGAGGCTACGGCTGCCACTCTTCCACTTAATGCTGTGTAATTAGATTGAGATCTTGAGCGAGGATGGGAGGAAAAAACCCTGGGAACATTAGATTAATTAAAAATTTATGCATAATTCATAATTAAAAAGGAATTCATAATTTGAAATGATTAGCGCCCTCAGCGCCATCCTGTGACCCCGCCAGGATGCGCAGGGACTAGGCCGGCTTAGTTAACTCCCCCTCGATCTCGCACGCCCCGGCTCCACATGGATGCCCCCTGGGTGCCAGTTGCACTTCACTCCCAGACTGCACAATCAAGCCCGGGCAACTCCCAGAGGAGCCAAGATGGCTCCCCGCAATGTCAGTCCAGTGTCAAGTGGCGGACATCTTAGTCAGGGCATCATCCAAGGAGAGTGATGAAGGGTATAAAAAGACCGGGCAGGAGAGGATGTTGAACTTGAATGCATGATGACGTTTTTTAATGAATACTGCTCCTTTGATCACAAAGTTCTCCCTTTGTTGGGGGCCGGATTAAAGATAGAGGGTTCTGAAAGTGAGAGGAACTGGGCTCAGATCTCGGTGAGACTTACCCATGCCACAGAGCAGCCAGGGGAGGGAGAGGTGAGGAAGTTCCTCCTGGGACCTCTAGACTCTATTTCTTCTGACCTCCCTGCCAACCCAGATTGAATGTGTACACGAGCAGCTCATCCCTCCTGCTTTTACTCTGCTGTCTCAGTGCCTCAATCCCACAAGGCCTCAGAGAGGGAGGGGCGGGGGACGGAGGGGGTGTATAAAAAGCAGGAGAGGGAACGATAAAAAAAAAAAGACAGATAAAGTGACAGCAAGTGAGGGAGAAAGAGGCAAAGAGGGAGTTGCGTGGAGTTCCCCAGGCGTTAAAAGCCGGCGAACTCCTCCTGACCTCTGACATAATAAGCATATCATTTTTTGGGCTGCCCTGCTTTCCATTGAGTGTTGTACTGATACCCTTTGATTTTTATCCTTGCACGCTGACACAACCGTTAGCTATCCAGTGTGATCCACATTTTGATTCAGAGATGAAAGCCACCGAGGCACTTTGAAATGCACAGCCCCTACCCTGTGCCCAGTGGACCCCGAGTTAATAATGACAGTGGGCACTGCACACCCTCCAAACACCACCCCCACCCCCCGCTGCGGTGACACAGGCGCAACGAGCTTGACCCTGGCTGGGTGTGAATAATTGGCATGCAGGGGGTTGTGGGAGGTGTTGCATCTGTCATGACGCTTCTGCAGTTGTCTTATTTATCTTTTTCCTGAGAGAGTATTTTGCATGCAGCGCTCTGCCACAGCCAAATGGTGCACAGGCACAGTTTTAACATGTAAAATCTTGAGCGCTTTTAAGGATTTTTAGAGATTATTTTTCCTGCATCATCGTGTCGTCATCTTAGTTATAGACATCATTTTTCTGTTACTGTGTTTGAAAACCCCACAGGAGGTGTCTGTTGTATGCTCAGCTGTAGAAGTGTTTGGGCTTTTGTTGCAGCAGCTTCGAGTTGACAGAATATTTACAATTTTAAAATGTCTTATCTTTAGTTTTGTCTTTTTTGTGAACATCTAGATTTAATCTGCATGTCCCTCGCTTTCCAGCTCCGCATGAGCAGACACAGGCAGGCCTTTTGTGTGTGACCTCTGGTCCATACATCCCCGCTGCAGCCATCAGTATCACTGTCCGGTGTCTAGCACACTGTCAGCTATTGTTGGGTTCTCAACCTGCCCCACGTAGCCCTCTGCTTTTTTTTTTTTTTTTTTTTCCTCGGCGAGAAAACAGCAGCCAATTGTCAGAGGGGGAGCAGGCCGGCGTGACAGAGGTGGAAAGCTAATGAAGTTATTTGACGGCAGCCCTGGCCACGGAGCGAGAGGTGAGGCGAAGTGGACAAGCGCCTGGCAGCGAGACGGATGAGGCGCGAGAGAGAAGCGTGGCGAAGGGGAGAGAAACGGGGAAGAGAACAGCGATGGAAGAAGCATTGGTGGCAGGTGTCAGAGCGCTGTGATAACACAGAGACGGACTGATAGCATCGTCAACCTGGAGCTTGGAGCGGCCGTGCAGTATCACGCTCAGGGAGCTGACATTGGCCCGGGTACGCACTGGCGCAGGCGGGAAGCTCGCACAAGAGATGCCCAGTCACCCAGAGACGCCCGTCACCTCCTCAGATCTGTGCTCACTTGACGAGATCATCGGCTACAGACCGGATGCTCATGCTGCTGTTGTGACTGTGAAATTTGGACAGACTAAAGGCCAAAGTGTAAGCTGAATTGTTCCTGTTTGTACGGTGCTCTGGCTTTTTTTCTGTCATTGAGCCATCAGCTTAGAGGAATAAAAAACGTGCCTGTTGGATTAGGCTACTAAATAATTCATCGGGCTCTGTAACATAGATTCTTAGTGGAAATACACTCTATTTATAGCGACAATCCAAAAGGTCACCGTGTGGTGTGACTTTTTTGTGTGAGTGCACATCCCGGGGTTGTTGTTGTTCTTGGGAGGCCACGGAGGAGAAGAATTTGAAAACCTAAGTTTGTGTTCAGCCCGTGTTTGGAAGTGACTTATGCGCAGCCCAGCTTTTTCGCATAGTTTGCACGCAGCATGACACACAAAGGCAGCGTTTCTCCTAATGTGTGTGTCTGTGTGGGTAAATGGGATAGTGTATTTTTCTGTGTGTTTGTAAGGCGGTGACCAAGTGTTCTGTCCCTGTCTGATCCGACATGGCCCAACACGCTTCTAATTAGAGGACGTCCTTCCAGGTGCTGACCGGGTTATACTTAGCCTGCCCGCTGACATCTGACGGTGTGACATTTCCAGCTGGTGCCGCGTGCGACCCTGCGCCACTGCCCCTGAACTTGAAGGTCACTGTCCCCCCTCCACCCCGCCTCCCCCACCACTCAAATCTCTTCCTTCTCCCCCTCTTGAACTGCAGCCCCGGCCCGCCATGGTGTGGCACTGTGGCATCGTGGCACCACATGGGTGGTCAAAACACCTGCACCTGTCCCCTTTCCCTGCCCCGAATCCCCCGTCCCCGAGCCCTCTGTCCCTCCGGCATAGATCATCATTAATCAGAGGGGCTGGAGCCGGCACAGATTGATGATGCGGGCAGGGGGCGGCGGGCCTGTGGCGGTTAGAGATGTTAGGTGAGACGGTCGGGTGAGGAGCAGAGCAGATCTCTGCTGGGGCCAGAGGAGACTGGACAGCAGTCTGCCCAAGAGTGATAGCCTCTCTTATATCCGTGCCCTGTGTGTGTGTGTGTGCGCGCACATGAGTGTGTGTGTGTGTGTCAGTGGTGATAGTGGACATATTGTTTGAAAACTGTTGATGTGTCAAGGGTTGGAAAGGGGGTTGATGTGTTTGTTGGTGCCCTTTCCAGCCACAGTGAAACTCCTCTGGAAAAGCATGTTAAAATACGTAAATTCAAAATTTTTAAGATTTAATTTCAGTTAAAATCAAATTTTAATTCAAACATGGAGACGATGATAGAGGTCGCTCCCTAAACGTTGAACATCAGCAAACAATAACAAAAACATTTACAGAAATATAGACGTCAGCTCGGCTGCGTTTCATCATCATTAGCGTATGTGATGCCTTTTAAACATGGCTTCAGCAGCCAGTGCTCTGCTCCTTACCTCGCATGGGAAGCAGTCTAAAGCCTTGACGACACATATGTTGATATTTTTTATTTTTTTAAACAGATATTTTCCCCCTCCATTTAAAGAAAAAAAAAGTTATTATCGTATGATTAACCAAAATAAGTCCAGCAGTAAGAGTGAAAGTGTTACTGACTCCTAAAAGCAGAAATAAAAAGGAAAATTTCCTTCAACAGTCTGATGTAAAAATGCATATTTTGCAGCAAACACAAAAATGGCTCTGACAGCACAACGTACACGCTGATTCATGTGACGGCTTCAAGTTTCACGTATTCAGAGCTGCACCGTGATTGGCTCTGAAAGACGGCGTGGTGCACCAGCAGTAAATCAGGTTACAGCAGTGGACAATAGTGTCCTCTAACCTTCCGCACGGCTCCCATAGCTGCACAGGATATCGAGTCACCTCACAGACAAACACAATGAACTTTTAAACATATTTCCACTGCGTCTCTGTGTTTAACACCCATTTTAAATTTTGAGGCCGCGCTAAACCGTAGCCTGTGTAAACCTTTGTTTTAGCAGAGTGTAGTGGAACACGCTGAGACACACAAAGAGAGGCGCTCGCCCCGCTGTTCTTTTCTTGGCGGCTATCGGAAGTTGCTCCATGTCTAATTATTAATTATTCATCTTAGGCGGATTAGATGTGGCCCAGTTTCTCTTGAAGATGACTTTAGAGCAGAGGGATCCATGTGACAGTTCACTCCCAAACCTAGGCTACACACAAGGCTTCATCTGATTGCTATCGCGCTCTACAGAAGTACAGGAATAATTTTATGTCCCTGCGCCTGAAGAGGATTCACCGGGACAGGATGAGGAAACCGGACTTAAAGGAGAATAGAGCTGAGAATAAAGTAGAGAAATGAATGTGATGGGGAGGGAGGGGGGGCAGAAAAGAGGAGGGAGATGAATTGTGAATTTGTTATGGATGCCCTGAAGACCAAGAGAGGAGGACAGTCATGAGGTTGCACCCTGTGTGTTTGCTCACAGCACACCAACTGTGGTGTCTGTTGCAGTGACGAGACTGTGAAAATCCACTGTGGGCCACTTTGCTGATCCATTTAATTTGCATTTTCATGTATTATACTTTCTGTTGTGTATACACGGGCCTCTTCGCTCACTGGAAACAAACGTTGATGGCACATCACAACCCCGATTCCAAGAAAGCTGGCACGCCGTACGAAGCAAATAAACAGCCCAAAGACAGTATATTTAATGCTTGACCTCATTAACTTCATTGATTTTTGTAAATATTCACTTATTGTGAATCTGATGCGGCAACATGTTTCACAGACTGAAATATGTGGAACGCTCCAAAACACAGGTAAACAGGCTGATTGGTAACAGGTGAGAGGATCATGAGTGAAAGGCTCAGTCGTTCACCTCTTTGTGAACACATGACTGTCTTCATTGCATTCTGGTTTTATTCCTTTTGCACAGTGTCTCGACTTTTTTTTGGACTTGGGTTTTGTACGCTAAACTTCAGCGTACAAAACTTCATTGTTTTTGTGTTTTTATTCTCAGTTTGCAATGAATTCAAGATCTGAAGCTGAGGAGTGAGTGGTATACAGAACGCGCTGTGTGACCTTTGGGTGCATGAAACTTTTGAGACCTTTTGCTTTTTTACATTCAGATGCTGTGTAGAAATAATGCAAACTTATTATTACTGGGTTAAACTAAACCCAGCAAACCTCATGCATTTAGTCTCTTTTTTTTCCTCTCACTCCCCTCAAGTCTCAGTTTCTCCTCATTCCTTCGATGTCTTTTCTTCCCGACTGCAGCGGCCAACCAGAGGGAGACGCTCAAGTCTCCATTCCACCTGAAGGAAGAGCCCAAAGTGGAGGAAGCCTTGAGCCCTAGACCATCCTCCCAGTCCCAGGTCCAGGTCCAGCCAAGCTTCCCTGCGACTTTCTGCCAGGACGGGCCGGCGGGGGCTGCAGCAGCCACAGAGCGCCCAGGGCCGCTGAAACCAAGGGAAGGCAGCCCGATGGCGAAGAACAGCTTGCTGAGCCAGGACATCAACGTGAAGGTGGCCTCTGAGCTGCTGATTAAGCTTTCAGGTAATTCCTCTAAATTGAAGCAAAGCATTCAGTTGGTATTCTTGAAATTTGTGCGAAACGCTTCATGCAAACATACTTAAAAAAAAAGACTACACAGACAGTGATGTACAGAAATTGATATTTGTGCTGTTGGAGTTTGAGATCAGTCAGAAGCGGCTCAGGTTAGCTGTAGGCCAGAGGTTAGGACACTGACTGCCATAAAAGGGCTCTGTTGTTTTCCACCATGGCGCACCGAGCCAAGCTGAAATTGGGGGCTTCTCAGAGGTGAGCAAAGTGTACCTGTGGGGGAAAAAGCATATGTGGTGAAATAGTCTTTGTTTCTCCGAGGCCTCGGCACGAGACGGTGCTGCAAAGCCTTTGTGTCCTCAGCAATGATATTCAGCTAACTTGTCTTGACCTTTCATTTTCTTCCTGCGGCAGCTCTCGATGGTTTATCGCACGATTCTGTGAAAACGAAGCGTTGACGTCCACTTCTGCTTTGTGCTCTGCGACACTTTTCCAGTCTAATGTCTTCAAAACAGTGCTATCAAATGGCGGGGGATGTATCTGCTTGCTGTATTGAACTTAAAACTCGACCCTGACCTGCCCCTTGTTCCGTGACAGACGGTTGAACGGTAAGATATTCGACGCGCACCGTGTTTCAACCTGTGTGGACCGCTCTGACATCATCCAGTGCGGCATGATTTAGCCTGCACAGCTTCTGGTTTGAGCTCAGCAAGAATGCTGGTAACAAGTCCTCAGGCAGGGACTCAGACCTCGTTCTTTGTTTTGCAGCACATTATGTGTGCTGCTGCGCTGTTGTTTTCCAGTTACAAAACACTTTGTGTCGCTGCTAAATAAAGTTTCAGTCTGCTGCTGCCGCATCCAAAAACTGCTCCTGAACTCCAGGTCCAGTTTAAGTGTGTTATGGACAGGTGTTTGTCCACTGTGGGCTGTGGAGTGCATCTCCCCGGCAGTTAAAAATGAAATTTGGTGAAGTATGTGTCAGTGTGTTCCCGAGCTATGTGAAGAATGCTCTTTTTTTCCCCGATTGAACAATTCGTTGCACGTCATTTTAATCTGGTACCTATCGAGCCTCGTGAGCTGCGTTTCTCCCGCTTTCAGAATTGGACTGATCAGTATGCGAGGACTGTGCAGCCGTAAAATTTACAATGTGACACACGCGTGAAAATATGCATCCGCGGTGTTAAAAACCACAAA
Source organism: Chaetodon trifasciatus (assembly GCA_037975065.1). Taxonomy (NCBI): domain Eukaryota; kingdom Metazoa; phylum Chordata; class Actinopteri; order Chaetodontiformes; family Chaetodontidae; genus Chaetodon; species Chaetodon trifasciatus. The sequence goes on from JBBMOE010000023.1 coordinate 6,391,383, forward strand.
GCAAATGGCAGTCTGATGGTGGCGCAGTGGGGCGTTGCTCCATCCGCGGCGCTTCATCCTGTGCCAGTGTGTGCGTGCCTGACAGACACCTCACACACCGGTTGCCATTGTTCTCTCTGGGTCGACTGGTGTTCAGAGTGACTCATGCTGGCTGGAAGCTCTGTGGTACTACACGTGTGCTGCTCCACTGCCTGCCCCCGGGTCACGTTTCCCCGTGTGTGTGCGTGTGCTTTTGTGTGTTTCAGGAAGACAAAGATGACACGATCGCTGCTTTAAAACAACAGAAGAGCCTAATTTGAGATATCGGCCTTTGTGTTAAATCAGAGGGAGAAACTGAGAGGATGTTGTGGGCTGTATGTAATTCCTCCGCTGTGCTGCCTCCACCTATGTTCTTTGTTTCATCTTTGTTATCCTTCCTTCGCTCCCATCAGTTTTTGCCTCTTCCAATCGCTGCACTGATGTTATCCTGCCAGTTTATTTGGTCCTCAAGCAGCTTGGCCAGCATTTATCCCCTCCCATCACTTACACCAGCTCTGCAAGGTTGACCTAGGTTAGGGAAAGATGCTGCAGCGTTCATCCGTCCGCTGGCTCCCTCTGCCCCCTCACACAGTCCTCGGAGCGCAGTGCCGTCCATTGCCATGGCAACAGCGGGGGCGGTAGATGGAGAGGGCTGTCTAGAGTGACAGCCTTGACAAGAGTCTGGACCCTCGAATGACCCTGGGGGGAAGGGAAGGAGAAAAAAATGGCGAGGAGGAAAGGAGAGCGCCGGGGAAAGGTCAATGCCGTTACAGTCACGTGTGATTACGGTCGTGAGGTTCAAGGGCATCTCCGCCGCAACCTCCCTCTGTCCCCTGTTAAAGGTCAGCCCTGCTACACAACAGCCCCGTGAGGATACTTGAATAGGGAAATCACTTTGGAGAGTTTAGGCTAAGCTTTTTCTTTGTTCAAAACACGGCTGCTTCTCTCTGTAAAAGTGCATCTTTTCCCAGTCTTGCTTGTCGTACAGCAGACGGACGCAGCCTAATTAGATTTCTGGTGCTCATCATTCCTCGGCCACGGCATCGGACGGTCGCAGCGACTGGGGTTGTCATCATTACTGCCCATTGTGCTGTAACATGAGTTGCATCATCCCTTTAACTAGGTCACTTCTTCTCCCCCCCATCTCTCCTCTCTTCCTTATCAAACATTGGTTGGTTGTGTTGAGTCGCCTTGCTAGAGCTACCTCCCCCACATCTGTTTAAAACCAGGCTGCTGGTGTCTGGGGGCTAATTACGCCGGGCTAAATAGTCCCCGGCGCCAGCGGCTAACGTGTCCTAGCAGATGGGCACTGGTGTTGCAGGGCAAGGGGAACATGGCGTCACAGGAAGGGAGGGGGAAGGGGAGTCGGGGGGGAGGGGGGGCGTGCAGGCAGGGCCCTAGGTGGTGCCCTGGCAGACTGGCATCGTGTGGGTAACAGCCGTGCCACCCACTCACCATCCAGCCACCCTCACTATAGGTGTGAAATCACACTTTGTGCTAGCTTAACTCATTCCTCATTCCTTAGGAACAGACCTTCCATATCTGAGGACATTTTACAGGCCCTCTCCCCTCCACAGTGCTCGTTACCTTGCTAATAAAAGCAATTAAGCAATTTCAACCACTAAGGTGCAGAAACACTGGTGTTTATCCCCGGTTTGGTCCACCAGCTCTGCCAGTGGTTTTTATCAGGAACCGGATTGTTTTGGTTTTGGTCTGTGCGTCAGAACGATTAGCTGAATGCAGCAAGAAGAGAGAAAGTGGGAGTCGATTTCCAGAAGCATTGGCAGGTCTCGCAGCAGTGGCCAGAGCTGATTGATTGAGTGATAATTAACGCTGTTTATAATCAAAGGAGGCCAACTCCACCTGGCTTCCTGGTTTCCTCTGCTGCGGGAGCCGCTGCCGTCCACGCTGTCGTCGCTGCAGCGTGGACGTTCTCCCCGTCAGCCGGACGGACTGACGTGACTCTCCATCAACAGTTTAAGTTCACTGCGACATTCCCAGTTTTGATTTTGCAGATGCACCGAGGTCTGTGTGGGTTTTCTGCAGCTCCGCGGTCGGTCGTGCAGTGCAGGGTTTCCTCGAGGTGAACACAGTGGATCGTGGTGCGTCATGGCTCTGCTCTTTGCCACAGCACTTGATACAGATGAAACATGCACTGAACATCACCTGCTGCCTTCAGGTAGCTGTAGGGATTTATTCTACCAAAGTGCAAAGCTTACCTAAAGTCTAAAGGAGGTTAACGGCGACAGATGCAGACGGGATTGTTGACATTCTGCTATTTCTTTCTTTATTTCTACTGGTTGTAGAATGTGTTTATTCAGCATTATTATGCCATATTTCTACCATGCATGGTCCTTTTTTTTAAAAGGTATTCAATTTATTGAATATTCAGACAGACAGTTTTCACCAAAACACCAACCCCTTGCCTTATTTATAGTACATGTCATCGCATTACTGCTACAGAAAGTGCAGCTGAAGGTTAGCTTATAGCACCGGTTATGCTAATCAGCAAGTTTCAAGAAAATGGGAAACCTCAGATTCTTCGGCTTCCAGGAGAAACCACCCAGCAGGATCAGGAATGAACCGAAAATATATACAGCCAAGTGACTTCAATGCTCATTATTTATGTTCATCCTTACGTTAAAGGATTCACTGTTTAGTCAGCGGAGCTCATCACAGCTGACTGTAAGCGTTGTAAATCACAACACTGGCGTCACTGTACAGTGTGACTTCATGTTAAGCTCCGCTCTGCTCCGACAGCGTCCTCGTCGTGCCCCCTCAGTGTGGCCGCTCGCTGACCTCTCTTACTCCCACCCTCCCTACCTCCACATCTTTCTTTCTGTCTCACTGGCTTCTCATCACTGCCTATAGTTCTATTTGCAGAGATGCAGAGTCCATTCCTTTTGCCCCCTCGCTGTATATTTGTTTCCTGGGCGGGCAGTTTTCCACGCGGACGTGATGGATAGAATCTCCGAGGCAGTCGCTTGTCGTCTTTTGTCTTGCCCTTGTATGATAAAGCTTTGCCAGCCTTGGGTCAGCCCTGGCCTGCGCTGGGCGTTTTTGTTTAGGGCTGCTTTATAAGGGCCATATCTGGTTCCTGATGGGCTGTTTATCAAGCGCGGCTCCGGAGTCAGATGTAGCTGCAGTTTGCGACCGTCGGAAGGCTGAACTACTGAGCGCTAGCTGGTCGAGGATCAATTGTAGCAGCAGCTGTCTGTGAAGTCTGCAGGCACGGCTGCTGTGGCTCCCACATGACATGCAGTCTCCACACTGCAGCCTTTGAAGCGCCTGAACTCTTCACCCCTGTCTGAGCAGGTCGGCTAGAGAGCAGGAGAATAGAGAGAGAGAGAGGGGGATGGGAGCAGGGATAGAGAGATGTGGAATAACAGAGCAGGGAGAAGGATAACTGGAGTAGGGAGGGGTGGAGAGGTTGTCATTTAGGCTCTAGCCGTTCCTCATCCTTCGTTCCTCCCCCAGCTCCTCTATCTCATCCAGCTTTCTTCTTTCCTCTCTTACCCTCGGGTGTTCTTTTCCTGGCACTGTTTGACAATTTCTTCCCTCTCTTTACCCTTCCTCTTCGCCTCTCCCGCTGTCTGTCTGCCTCACCGTGGGTCAGTCCAAGTTTTTTGTTCCTCTGCTGCGTCACAGTGCCGCAATAAATTGACTTTGCATGCATTAAATCACTAATGGTATGACTTTTTTTTGTGTGTAGTCACAAACCTATCCAGGGTCCTTACCCTCCTACTGTATTTCCTCAGCGAAACAAGCTGTCACATCCATGCAGATTCAAGCAGACACCTGAGGTCAAAGTTGATCACTTAAAAACAGAACATCGCACGAACCGCAGTCACTTTCGTTCTGACTCAAAACGGAGGGAACAAGGTATGTACAGTGCATTTAGAGGAAGCTGGCATGCAGGCCGCGTTCAGACACATTGTAAAACTGTGGACCACGGTTGCAGTTACAAACCACGCCGAGCTGAAAGAAGCTTTCATTTGCAGATGTGATGGAGGCTCACATTCGTACAAAAGTTTTAAACCGGCCTCATCCAGTCAGACTTTGTCAAAGAGGATCCATGTGCGTTTGTGTTAGACACGAAGCTTAAGCACTGAAACTAAAACCTAAGTAAACTAAAGGTGTGTGCACGAGTGCTTCACTGTCAGACCCGCTCTTAAATCAACCGCTGTGGAAACTCTCAGGACAGTCAGGAATCATCACAGCAATTTGGCTCTAAAAGTCTTAAAAATTGCACCAAATAATCAGTTTAATTATGCTTATGTGCCCCCCCCCCCCCCCCCCGCTCCCCTTTTTAAACGTTGGCATTGAAACTGAAAGTGACGTCGGTGAGCTAAATGATAGCATCGCCGGTTTCACGGGACTGTGTTGGTCCTGTAATGTTCAGACAAGAGGACTTTGTGCACTTTGCTGCGAGATTAATACTCTTTCAGATCGAGGCCAAACTGTGAGTTTGAAAATGTAATAAATCTGATTGTTTGTAATGAAATAATACTACCCTGGTTTTTAATATTTCTCAAATATTACCACAGAAATGTCTCCCATGTATACCATAACTGTCTGTATTATCCACTGAATGCCAGGTTTCATTTTTGATTGGTGCAGCTATTACACACACACACACACACACACACACACACACACACACACACACACACACATATAACCTAATAACCTGCAGTTTAACCCCTTTATTTCCAATAGTGCATGAAAAATATGAATAGATTTTATTTACGTTTGTTAAGTTTTACTGGCACGCTTTGAAGTAATAAAAAGAGCAACTGGAGCAACACTGACACGACAGAAAAGCTCTGATATTTGTTTTGTAGAAAGGGCACTGGCACACACACACACACACACACACACACACTCTTCCAGACCTGATTCTCTGGCCTAATGGCAGCTGGTGTATCATAGAGCAGGCTTCTGCACCAGAGGGGATGACACACACACACACACACACACACACACACACACACACACACACACACACACACACACACACACACACACTGGATTCAGGCAGACTGAGGGTTGCTTTTTATGGCTTCAGAACATTAGGTCATGACCCTGACCAAAAAGCCACAGCTATTACAAGTGTGGGAGTGCGGCCACATTTTCATTCCCCTTCATTTTGTCACAGGTAGACTTCTGATGTCACGTCAAGCTGTGTGTTTGCCGTCAGATGTGCTCTCTCCGTGTCATGTGATCTCTGCGTAATGGCTCTTTGGGTGGCGAGCGTGTTTGTCCCAGCACGGGGAGCTCAAGTACATACAGTGCCCTCAGTGCGTGGATGTGTTTTTGTGTGCCGCTCTGTGTTTCTGCCACTCCGCCTCTGTCGTTAGGCTGGTGATCCACTGATGGAGGCTCGCGTGTCCCTTGGTTGACCCTTGCAGAGCAGTGCCCCCCACCCCTCCGCCCTCCCATCTCTCCCCTCCATCAGCCTCTCCTAGGTTACTCTTGGCCAACTCTGGCCACCTGATTAAGGGATTAGCGGGGCTGATGGTTGTCAGTGTCCCCCACATGCTGGTTACTACCACTAAACCAGACACCTGGACCCGGGGGAGGAGGCGAGGGGGGAGTTTCCACTTTAATTCATCCACATAAACAGCACACACACACACACACACACACACACACACACACACACACACACACACACACACACACACACACACTGATTCAGTTGTGCGTTCACACGTGCACACAGCGGACTGTAGGTCCAGTCTTGGTGTCTCACACTGGCCTCGTTCAGCAGAGAATGTGAGAGGGGAGGGGGCTGGCAGGGTTAGCGCAGGGTTACTGCCTTGTATCTCCCTCCCTCCCCACTCCCTGCCCCCCCCACTGCTCCCGATGCCCTGCCAAATTCATATATCCCATAATCGTGCTGAGTCGCCATGTCAGCAGCACTGTATCAACCCCACGGCTTTGTCTTGCTCCTGCTTGTCACCGCACTGAGACACTGCCTGCTGCCACCGCTGCAGTCAAAAGATCAGATACCTTGGATACACAGATACCAGGGGCTGTTTTTCCTCCACTCTGATTTATTTATTCATTTTTTTCCACATCATACAGCTGCACAGTGTGTAGGCCTACATTAATCTAGTAAATTTCGCCACAGAGCCCATTAGAGAACCGCTTTCTGACAATGGAATAGCCCTGCATTAAGAAAATACAGCCTGCCTCACAGTTTCCTTTTAGTACTTTCCAATTTTTTTTTTTTATGGCGGCTTGTAGTCTTTTGTTTAATATCCGCAGAGACAGGAGAGTCAGGGTTTGATCCCGCAGTTCGGCTCGGGACATTCCTAACAGATGCCATCTCGCCTATATTTAGCCCGCCGTCTTCGCCTCACCTTTTGAACTCGTGTGAGAGGCGAGTCAACAGCTGTGTTCAGGCCTTTGTTTACGCCCCGAAAAACTACCTTCACGCAGATATCCAATAATTATCACTATAAACAGAGACTCATTGTTTCTTCGTTAGCATTTAAAGTGTTTTGCTGTCTTTCCTGTTTGCCTCAGTGAAGCTAAATGAGCTGCTGGAGCCCTGCGAGCAACAGCGTGACCCGCCGATGCCCTCGTGCCCTAATAATTACACAGCAAGATGCTAACCGGCTCAGCTCGGCTTCAGCAGCAGCGCTCATGTTTTGGCTGATATTTGGATTTCCCTGTTTTGCTTTCATACATCAGATATGATGCTTTCAGGCTGGATGTTTAATTCACATTTGAGTGTTTTGTTTTTGTTGTTGTGGCTCATTCAGTCAGACCAGCTGTGTATATTAATGGTCTATACAAAGTTTGCTCTGTGGATCGTCCACATTGAGGATTCGTGGGTGTCATATATCTTACTTATTACTTATCTTTGCCAGCTGGTTGTTTTTGAGTTCATTTAACTTGAAGTATTTTTGAGTTATGAGTGTATTTACAGAAAATGACCAAAAAAATGGGGACACCTGTACATTTTAATGTCATTTAATGCAACAGTTCTGTAGTAGTTCTCCCTGATACATGAAAATAAAGCAGATACAGTAACAGAAATACCTTTTGGGGTCCAATAAAAAGCAAATATAAAGTAAACAAACTGTAGTGGTCAGCAGTAACTAACTGTGGTAGAAGTAATCCGAGCTTAATGCCAGTGAAAGTACCACAAAGTTAAAATACTCCATTACTAGTGAAAGTCCTGCGTGCAGAATCCTGCTATTATCAGCATGTATCAGAATGAGTAGAAAGAAATTAAATTCTGATAAATATGTATTTAGTGTTTGTGCTTTCCTGTAATCTTTGCTTTTTTGTGAAATGCTGTGAGTTTTAACTCCTTTGAACACTTCAAAGTTTATAGCTGGTAATAACTAAATATTTTTTGGTACCTGTTGCAGGATTATTGCCTTGCACAGGTTTCTGTGGTTGTGCTCAGAGTATCGCAGTAACAGTGAATAAAACAGCCTTCTGTACTCTTGAATAATGTCCACCAGCTGAATCTCTTTAATCAGAGTCGAGGCAGTAATCGTTCTTGTTCAATCTGCCGCAGAGAACAACAAAGACGCCCAGTACCAGAAGGTGAAAGTTAAGGCAGAGCCCATGGAGGTGGACCCGCCCCCTGCAGAACTCACCCCACCTGCCTCTCACCTGCTGGCCTTCAGCACTTTAGGGGCGAGTGAGAAGAGTGAGCCGATGAGTAACCTCCCCGAGACGTTGGCCCGCCCCCAGAAAGACCTCTTCTCCCAGGACATATCGGTCAAAATGGCCTCCGAACTGCTGTTCAAATTGTCAGGTATGTTCCTTCAGGACGTGTCAGGCAGACGCTGTCCTCTGAGCACCACACACACACACACACACACACACACACACACACACACACAGAAAGCAACATGTCTTCTTTTCCCCGCAGCACTGCAGCGTAAACCTTGGACAGTTTTTGATACTCAACCATAAAACCCACATGTTTCCATTTCCATCCTCTGGTGGCTCCGTAGTAAAGTCAAGGATATATGACATGTAATGACATCCTGCTTTTTACCTGCATGGCCATGGAAGTGACATTGAAGCAGCAGACAGCTGTTTGTATTGCTAGATTAAGACAGAGCTTTGAGGTGGAACCGCCACCCCCCAGAGAAAAGGATGCGTGCGTGCGTGCATGGCGGTGGCGTGCGTGGCGGTGGCGGTGGCGGTGGGGGGGGGGGGTCCAGGCTTGTCGTCCTGGGCCGTGACCCCAGCCTGTGATTGCTTCGCTGAAATGCCATACAGAGAAACAAGCTCGTGTAAAATTTCCTCTTGCTCTCACACATATTCACTCGTTCACACGTTGACAGCCTTTCTTTCCCACACAGTCTTGCGTGCACACCTTTACACACTCACACGAGGCCCCATGGGGAGCAGTGTCTGCACAAACGCCCCCCCCCCCCTCCTCCTGCCTCCTCCCCGTCCTCCCTCCCTCCCTCCCTCGACTCGTTTTCAGACATGCCGGCTCAAGCACACTTGGCTGCACACGCTCTCCCCCTGCGCCTCCCCTCCCTTTACATTTCTCCCGTACGGCATCTCCATGGCAACGTGGAAAGAGACCTCTGTCCTTGGCGAGCGGTGTGACGGAGTGGGGTGTTCAGGGTGGGGCGGGGGTGGGGGGGGGGGGGAGCAGAGGATAAGGAGGGTAGAAAGGGCAGCGGGGGTACGCAGCATGCCCACCCAGGGAGGGCTAGCCTGGCAACAGCAACAGCCGCCCCCCTTAGAAGTGGGTCTGAATGTGAGGGGGACTGGAGCAGAGTGGGCTGCTGTCACACAATGAGCAATCAATATGAATTACCCAGAGCAGTAGGACCTCAGAGACACATCAGTAGCAAGGTCGCTGTGAACACTGAGATGGTTGCAGCTTTGAAATTTGCTTCAGTCCATCGCCTTGAATCTCACACATACGGCTCCGTTCTCAGGCGTTCTG